>PJEW03000013.1:998240-1027024 GCA_002900995.3 Ganoderma boninense | reverse complement strand
GAGCCTATTATTCTGTCAGGAGGCAAGACTGAAGTCGTGACGAAGAATCAAGCCTACCTTTACAGCAATTGCACGTACAAGACCTATAACGTCTCGCTGTTTCCCACTGACAGCCACGAGGTCGTCATCGGGACGTGCAGGATTGTAATAAAGCGACTTGCTATATGTTTTGATGAACGCCTGCGTGGCAAGGTTTATGATGTGTTCGAGGCATCTACGTAAATATAGAATGAGCCGCTGTGTAGAGCTCCAGGATAAGAACATACCGCACACGGCGTCCCTTGCCGGAGTATTTCAGCTTAGTTCGCTCAGCAACATGCGATGCAAAATATGACACTATGGTGTCGTTGTTTGTCGCATTGTCGCAAGTGACATAACCAATCTATATATGTGAGTGTCAGATACTATATCGAAAAGAGGCATGAGACACTAACCTTGTGCTCGATCTTTAAGCGTGCAGCAATCTTGAAAAGGGCACGACCGAGCCGTTCTCCATCGTGCGAACAGTTCATCCGGACAAAGCCAAAGAGACTTGACTTGACTTTCCACTCCGTGAGAGTGTCTGATTCTCGAGAGTCCTCCTCAACCCAGTGCCCGGTCACAGCGAAGTAGCCGTCAGTATTTTCTGCCTGCCATGCATCACAGGTCAGGTTAACCTGTCCCTTGACAGCATTGCTCTAAAACACGACGATGAATGTCCATGTATACATAGTAGTAACAGAGGAAAGAGACTCGGACTCACATTAAGTCACTTGGACAGCGTGGTCACATTGCGCCTAAACTCCCGCAAGATACCCTCACGAGTGTTACGAAGGTTGTCGATCTTCACGCCATGGGTTGCCCGTGCTGCAACATCAATCATATCCTTGAAGGATGGATGTTGGAGAGCTTGGAGTGGCTGCAAACGGAGAAGATGAGACTAAGTTCCCGCTTAAGGCTGAACATAGGTCGACCTGTAGGTGATTGGGATCTGAACCTGTAGGTTTGGTCACTTTCAGAGGTCTGATTGGGATCTGTATGAATCAAATCAACTTTTGACCTACAACCTACAGGTTGTAAACCTGTAAATCACAGGTCAAATCATTGATTTGATTTAAATACCAAATATAGTAGTCTTAGAGCTTCTATTGAAGGTTCTAGGTTGGTATTGAGTGTTATTAGCATTATCTATGCCCAACATATGCTTATAGATATAGAATTAAGCTATATAAAGACATATTACCTACCAAAACCCTCAATATATAGTATTTTTAGCTATTGAAATGTGAATCAACCTGTAGGTGACCTAGATTTAAACCTACAAATCCAAATCACTTTTTCCAAGATGGCTGATTCTGATTCATATCTGATTCATAGCACAGGTACCTACAACCTACAGGTCACAACCTACAGGTTTATATACAGGTTCAAGCCAGGTCAACCTGTATAAATCATTGACCTACGTTCAGCCTTATTCCCGCTGATGGTGTCCGGACAACCAGCAACAACGCACCTGGTCTGTGGCGACAAGCCAGTGACGAGCAACCTCATTGAACAGTGCATCTGAATATGGCACAACGTGTTCCTTCTCCTTCATGTGCGTATCGAGCGTCGTCTGACGTCCCTTCTTCTCGGCGTTCTCCTTACGGAGCTTGATGTCATTCGGAAGCTTGGAGACGAAGTCGTTGGCATTGCACCATTCAAGGTAGCGTGGCTAGTTTATCGTGTCGTAATTAATAACACTGCACAAGACGAATAAACTGAGAATATATATACCTTATGAAAAGCTTGCATGTGGCGCCGAAGCGTCGAAGTATGGCTACAGATGGACGTCCGCACATTGTTTTTACGCCTGGAAGATTGTAAGCAGCGTAAGCAGTCATATGAAGTGCTGCAACACTCACGGACACGTCCGACAGTCACGATACTTCTGTCCATCTTTCACGTATAGTTGTGAAAAGAAATGCTTGACGTCCTTGATGGGATCGTTTTCGACTTGAAGGGGACCATCGTCGACGTCGATCATCTCAATGTCGGCGTCGAGAGCATCTATGTCGGGAGAATTGAGTTTGCGTCGCTTCTTCGAGGGCTTGCATTTCTTGCGCTTGTTGGCACCGGTGCGTGTAGACTTCGGACGTAGAGGCCCAGCGTTGTCTGATCCCTCGCCACTCAACACCTCAGGTTCGCCACTTGACCCTTCCTCTTCCCCACTCGACACTGCGTCCAGTTCCTGGTCAGAAACCTGGTAGATAGATGCATTGAGGTCTTCGTCTGGGACCTCGATAACCGTGGCCGTAGGCCTGCGCTTCCCTACAACAAGGATCACCATGGTTAGTATGTGATAGCTCCGTCAAACAGGGATCCTACATACCGAGGACACTCTGGGATCCAGGCTGTTGGCTCTCGCTAGAGTTCGAAGAGGCTTCCATAGAATTGTTGCGAGGATCGGGAGGGGAGTTGTGAACACTGGGTGCCAAAGACTGGTGTTCAGTGTCGCGCTGATGCATGCGGACCTCTGGCTGGGCGGTGTTGTTCGTATCTTGGAGTTTAGCGGCTAGACTTCGTTTCCGAGTAGATAGACGAGAAGGTTCAGTCATGATGACAGTGAAAAGTTGAGAAATACTGAGTAGGATGAGGAAAACTGAGGAGAGGAGCCGGTACACTTGTGCATGGTGCCTCCCATCGGGCTCGAAATGCGCTTTATAAATGCTCGATGCAAGCATTGTCTTGATTATTGACAGAGGCCAGTGGCTAAAGACATGACAACGAGAAGCCTATTGAGCTGTGAGTGGCTACAAAAGATTAGCTGCGCACAAGTGGCCGCGCAAGAGAGAGGGTCAAGGCGGCGGGGACCAAGGTGGCGGGGACCAAGCGGCAAGCAGCGTCCAAAGCTCTGCGCCACCATAATCGAGGGCTCAGGCCGCACGGCCCGGCCTACCAGATATAGAAGCCGAGCCGCCAGGCCGTCCGAAGCCTTGCACGAGGGCCCGGCTCGGCTCGGCCTGCCCACGGCTCGGCCTGAAGGCTTGAGGGCCTGAGGCCGGGACCTGCAAGTCACTAATCACAATTCGAGAAGCAGGACTACCGCCGATCCTCGATGACTTTGTAGAACCATTTGCAGGCAGACAGTGCTATACTGTCTTTGACCTGTTCTGGGCATTTGATGGGCGAAAGCTTGACCCAATTAGCCAAGACATGACTGCTTTCCACTCACCATTGGGGCAGCTCCGGCTAACATCAATGCCCATGGGTTTTACAAACTCTCCTGCAGAGTTCCAAGCATGCATGACATTTATCCTGGAGGATGAGATTCCTCATACAGCTAATGTGTTTATTGATGACCTGCCGATTAAGGGTCCTCAAACATGTTACCTGGATGAAGATGGGAATCCAGAAGTCCTTCAAGATAACCCAGGGATTAGACACTTTATATGGGAGCATGCTCAGGATGTGCATAGGATTATGCATCGGGTTGGCCATGCAGGAATCCGAATCTCAGGCTTGAAAGCACAAGTCTGCAGACCCAGCGTAGTTATCGTTGGACAAAAGTGCACACCTGAAGGCAGAGTCCCAGAAGATGACAAGGTGGACAAAGTCCGCAACTGGCCAGTGCCCACATCCGTCAAGGAAGTGCGAGGATTTCTAGGTCTCTGCGGAACAGTACGAGTTTGGATCAAAGACTTCTCACAAAAGGTCAAGCCGTTACGAGAGCTTACCGGACATAAAACAGAATTTGTCTGGAATGAGCGGCGGCAAGCAGCCTTTGATGAGATGAAAGACTTGATCTCAACTGCACCCGCATTACAACCTATTGACTACACATCCTCAAAGCCAGTTATATTGTCAGTTGACTCCAGCAAGTATGCGGTAGGATATATCCTATCCCAGCTGGACAAGAACAACAAGCGCAGACCTGCACGATATGGGTCAGTCCCAATGGGCAAAACAGAGTCAAACTATAGTCAGCCAAAGCTGGAGCTATATGGACTCTACCGAGCACTCCGACGATGCCGACTCTATCTAATTGGAGTAAAAGATTTGCATATAGAGGTCGATGCCAAGTACATCAAAGGCATGCTAGCAGCTCCAGACTTACAGCCGAATGCTGTAATCAATCGCTGGATAGCAGAGATCTTAACGTATCCACATACGTTGATCCACGTGCCAGCAGCAAGGCATAAAGGACCTGATGCATTATCTT
Source organism: Ganoderma boninense (assembly GCA_002900995.3). Lineage (NCBI taxonomy): Eukaryota > Fungi > Basidiomycota > Agaricomycetes > Polyporales > Polyporaceae > Ganoderma > Ganoderma boninense. Next base: position 1,022,844 of record PJEW03000013.1, on the reverse strand, counting down.
GGCGACCAGTTGGAGAAGGAGAAATAATTGAGTATGACGAAGAAGATGAATGGAAGGAAAATGTGGCCCTATTTATAGGATCAAGCCACACACAAGAAGACGAGACATACTCTGATCAAACAGACACAGAAACCTTATCTAGGGATCCAAGAATGCTGTTTGCAAACACGACACAGGATGCAAAGCTACGGCAGATGTTTAGATTTCTGCAAACATCAGAGATGCCGGAGTTTGCTACTCCAACGCAGCAGCATAAATTCTTGAAAAAGATCCAGAGGTATTTTGTGCAGGATAACTGCATGTATAAGCAGTATCCTGACCGTATGCCAGTACGGATACTGTTTGATGTGCCTAGCAGGCAGAGAGTCCTCGAAGAAGCACACAACAAGTTAGGGCACAGAGGTGAAGAGGCAACATTCAAGACAGTCAAAGAGAGATTTTTCTGGCCATTCTACCAGAGCAACGTCCAGCAGCACGTGCGCTCATGTCGGGAATGCCAGATAAGAAGCACCAAAAAGATGGAGGTGCCTCTTACAATCTCAACCCCAGCAAGCCTATTCACCAAGGCATATGTTGATGTGATGCATATGCCCACTGCCCAGAGCTTCACATGCATAGTTGCATGTCGAGATGATCTCTCAGGAGTATCAGAAGCCAAAGCACTCCGCTCTGCGTCATCGCAGGAGATAGCTCGGTTCTTCTGGGAGCAAGTTATTTGCAGGTATGGAATGATAGAACAAGTGGTGACCGACAATGGCCCTGAGTTTAAGGGTGCATTTGAAATACTCATGAAGAAATATGGGATACCCCATATTCGTATTTCACCCTACAACTCAAAAGCCAATGGAGTTGTAGAGCGAGGTCACTTTATCCTGCGTGAAGGGCTAATAAAAGCTTGTGAAGGCCAAGTCAACCACTGGCCTAGCTTGCTGCCACACGCTGTATTCGCAGATCGGGTAACTATCCGGCGGTCAACAGGATTCAGCCCATACTATCTGTTGCATGGTGTGCATCCTGTGTGGCCAATGGACTTGCGAGAAGCAACCTTTATGGTGCAAGGCTTTAGAAGTAATATGCCACATGCTGATCTTTTGGCACTTCGCATACGTCAACTTCAGCGAAAGCCAGAAGATATAGCTAGAGCAGCAGAAGCCTTACGCAAGACCCGACTCGAATCAAAGGATCACTTTGAGAAGCGGTTTGCTCATAGATTGAGAAAAACTGCATTCCAAAGTGGAGAACTTGTTCTCATTCGCAATACTGCAATAGAAAAGGAGATGAACCGCAAGCACAAGCCACGATACTTGGGACCATACGAGGTTGTCCGCCAGACACAGAATGGGGCCTATATCGTGAAAGAACTCAATGGGGATGTTTCAAAAGAAAGCATTGCTGCATACAGGTTGTTGGCATACCATCCAGCCAACAAGAACCTAGAGCACCTTGCAGCAGACCCTATTGACACGATAGAAGACCATTACCAGTCTATGGATCAAGACTATCCAGCCCAAGACATAGGCAACACAGACATCATCAGTGCAGATGAGGAGGATAATAGTGAATCCTCACTAGCTGAAGAGTTATTTGATGAGGAAGAAGGTAATGAGCCAGTCAGTCAACGGACCCGGAGTCACACCCAAAAGATAAAGAGAAACAAAAAGAAACAAAAGTGGACGTCCGGGGACGGCCGTTAACTGTGGGGCGGATGTCATGCACCAAAAGGGATTGGCACATGGACAGGGCTTCTACCAAAGCAAACTATAGGAAAAGCTCAAACCCACATGTCCTGTGGCAAGGCCACCCAACAAAAGAGTTGTGGCATTGGCTAATTCCCATGCAGACATACTGTCTAAAATTCCAGAACAGTATTAACTGGCTCAATATCACCTCATCTACAACCAAAACTCTTACTCTCAGCCATGTTCTCTATCTGCTGTCTCTTGCCACAAGAAGGGGCAAACCTGGAATAGTCCACCAGACAAAATATGGGGACACCAAAAGGTCTCAGATGCTTATAACAAGCACTAGAAGAAGCCTGAAACATGTAGGGTCTTCTGGAAGCTGCTGAAGCATCCTAGAGGTGACTGGAAGTTTCCGGAACATTCCAGAAGGTTCTAGAACAATCTACAAAGTTCTAAGAACATGCTGGAAGTGTATTATGTGCTAGAAGCAGATGGAAACTTCTGGAACAAGCCAGAATACTCCACAAGGCTCTAGAACATTCCGGAATATTCTGCACTCTAGAAGAGGATGGAAATTTCTGGAACAGTCCAGAACATTCCACAAGGCTTGAGAACTATCTAGGAGATGCCAGGAGACACCGGAACATTCCAGAAAAAGAAGGATCTGGAAAGCTCAAGAAAGGCATAGAAACAACCGGAACACACCGGAAAGGTCTTAGAGAAGACCGGAAGAGCATAGAAGCTTCTAGAATGATATGGAACAGTGATTTGTAACCTCATCAAGAGCAATTTGTCATGTACTTAGAAGTCTCCGGAAGCTCTTCAGGACAGTATAAATACTGGACTGAAAATGGCCCCGGAGAAGCATCCATCAAACCATCCCATCCCATTCCAATCACCACCCACCAGTCTCTCAGCTTTCCACTACCCCACTCAGCTTGACATCCACCTATTGATCAGCCGGATCAATAAGGGTCAGGTCAGCAGCCAACAAGCAAGAAGGCTTGTTGAAGCTAGTGTCCTGCACTGGAGGCAAACAGTTGCCTGAGCAAGTGCCACACTAGAGTAGTCACTGGTCAACGGACCAAACTACACAAGGATCTAGTCAACCGGACTAGATCACAAGAATCTAGTCAACTGGACTAGATTACGAGGATCTGGTCAACCGGACTAGATCACCAAGGATCTGATCAACCGGATCAGATCAACACGGAGCAGACAGTAGCTTGAGCCGTCAAGCAGCTGCTCACCCAGTGGTTTGAAACAGCAAAGGCTTGTTTCATACCAAAGCAGAGTATCTACCGAGGGATACTCGAACCAGGTGTCTCCGACAGACACACACATACCGGACGAGAGGACAGACACAGCACCCACTACGTATAAGGGGAAACTCTGTCCGTTCAAGCAGTGCCCTACCAGCAAATAGGTAGCACTTCACATCTTCGAACCCAGCTTCAAGAAACGCAGCAGGCAACCCAAGGTTTCTGTCTTTCCTTCCTCACCAAGAACTCGACGAGGTCAATTTCGGGAAACCTGGAAAACCCATACACCTTGTGGCAGTGCGTTGCTTGGGTACCTCAAACCACCAACACAACTGGAGCCCACCAATAAACCAACCACCTATCCATCTATCCATCCATACACCCAACACAACCCAAACAACACTCCAACGCACGATCACCCGCTCGACAGCGCGGTAGTCTCCTGCTCCGGGGCTTTGTTCTTCTTCTCGAACTCCTTGAGCGCATTGATGACAAACTCCATTCGGTCTTGATCTTGACTGTCTTCACCCATAGCGCGTACCCAAGTGCCTTTTGCCTTTGTCATGTCCGGGAGCTCGTAGTACTCTTTGTATACCGGGTTTCGACACTTGACACCAGTCTTGAAGGGATGCCGACCACAGCGGAAACAGAGCTTCTTGGTGAGCCATTCCTCCTGCTCCTTGGAGAGCTTTTCCGGTTTGCGTACAGTGTCGATGTCCATGGCATTTGGGTCTCGGGCAGGCCTTGACGACGTTGGCTGACGGACTCCTCGGTAGTTCATCTCGATCCCTAGTACCCAGTCTAAGAAGTCTTCCCACTGGTCCGGAACCGTGAGCGGTGACAAGGAGCGATGGGTGGTCATGGTTGTAAACAGGTCTCCCTTGCACTGAGACTCGATCCGTCGGATAAGCTCCACATCGGAGTAGCCGGACTTGATAGCAAAACGGTGGAAGTTTTCCGCAAACAGGGTTAGTGACGCATGTGACTTCCTGCAATGTTCCTCTAGTGACTGTTGGGCTGACTTTTCAGGGGCCAGCTCTCGGTATCCACTCTGGAGTCGGTTCGCAAAGTTGTTCCATGTACCAAGTGGGACTCCTTCGGCTGCTTTCTGGGCGTAGTCATCCATGTAGGACTGAGCTCCTCCTTCTAAGAACAGTAGGGCCGTGGTGATCTTGTCGTCCTCCGATGTGATGTTCTGGTACCTAAACCAAATACCGAGCTTTTGGAACCATTGTTCGACTGTCAGGTCCGGCATCTTGCCTTTAAACTTTGGTGGGTCCGCGATCTTGGTCGACTGGGGGCATGTGTGGGTGTACCTTGAGAGCGTGTACCAGTGGGGTGAGAGGCCAGCGAGTTAACTTGTGCTTGGAGCTGCTTGATAACATTGACGAGAGTTCCATGGTTTTGATTAAGGACGTCTCCATCTGCCTTGAGGACAACCAGTTCAGCCTTCAGTTTCTCATTCTCGTCCTCTAAATCCTTGCATCGAGAGCGGAGGTCGTCCATGTCGTCCGTGTACGTCACACTGCTAACCTTCTTGTTCAGGAGGACCCTGAGCCTGTGGAGTTCAGCGGCTTCCTGGTTGCGGTGTTCGTACATTTTGTTGCCAAGCTGGTTGTATGCTTCCGAGACCATTTTCCGTGTCATGTCGTTAACGACTGCCATAATGTAACTGATGTATTCATCCTGGATGCCGAAGTGTGCGCCTGCCGCTTGTGCAGCTTCCTCAAGTGTCGCGTACTCCACACCCTGAAACTGCCATACTGCCGGGCTTTGTAAGGCCCCAAGAGTGGGGGTGGATGAGGATGGACAGGTTGGCAACTGGGACGGCGGACGGGGGGTCTCTTCCTCCTCAGCTGTGGATGCATTGGAGGGCGTGCTAGGCCTATCGCCTAAATCGTGTGGGTTTAACACCGAAAAATGGGAACCCGTTGCCATTGTTTCTAAACTACTACCCAATCTAAGTACCCAAACGTGCCTAGCTTTCCAACAGCGTTCACTACCTTAGGGAAGTTCTTCTTCAACTCCTTAAAACTAATGTTCCCAACCTCCTTGCAGAACCACACTCTGTCTGTTGTCGCTGAGGGCGGGTCCACTCCAAGCCGTGTGCGTCGAGGTTTGTGGCAATCCACTCTAGTTGGTCAGCGATGTGCTGGACAGCCAGAACGTCAATGGCTGGGAGGTTGATGAGGAAGTCCTTGCGGTCGAAGATGGCTTGGAGGCGGGTAAGGACGGCGTTGACCTTGGACTCAATGATAGCGAGGCTGTCCTTTGGGTTGATGCAGCTGAAACCGGGCAGTGGAGGGGCTGAGATTCGGCACTGTAGGGTGTGGAAGGAAAATTCGAGTGAGGATCGGGAAGAGGGGGTAGAGTGTTCCTAGACGAGGTCGTCAGAGGCCGGTCCGGAAGCTGGTCGGGACGGAGCTGAGGGGACCCGGTTGTAGAGGCGAAGAGCCTCGGCGGCTGAGGCGGCAGACACGGTAGCTCGGGGAGGAAGATTAGTCGGACGGTCGGTCGGTCGGACGGTCGGTCGGTCGGACGGTCGATACAGAGGAAAAGAGGGAGGAAGTGGGAAGATGCTTTTCCCGGCCCTGAGGCCTCGGGGTTTTATACACATGCGCTACGAATCCCTCTAGCCGTGCTCTTGGCTGGGATCGCTCCGTCTAAGCTTTGAACATGACAACAAAGGACAAGAAAGGTAAATCTGTCCGATCTGGACGAGTGATCACCGGCGTGAAGGAATTACTCGGCGCGACGCTGCCTGCACGCCACCTATTTGCGTGCGCGACTGCGGCCCCCAGACAGTTGCGGGAGGTCATGCTGAGCGCGTCCGCGGCCTACCGTCTCCACGCCGTGAGCACTCGGCTCCTAGACCTTCGAGATGGGAAGAAGGGACGTATGCGGGAAACCGGTAGAGACAGGAATAGGGCAAAGATCAAGAGAGAGAGAGAGAGAGGGAGAGAGAAGGGAGTAAGAAGGAGACAGCCGATCGGCGTGATGTTATAACATGGGAGCGAGTAGAAGGTGTGGGCGGCTACGGGATCGAGACGGGAGAAGGGGATGGCGAGCACCGGCCGTACCTCCAGCTTCTCGTCGGTACTTCCACAAGTGGGGGAGGCTTTTGATCTCGACTCCGAGATCGTGCAAGGCGGGCGCCCACAACCGGGGGACCCGTTGATCTCGACCCCGAGATCACGGACCTAGAGTGGGTGAGAAGCGGGATCCGCGGTCAGCACGGATTCAATTCGCAAAACGTCGGAGATGTTGGTCTCGTATTTGACTTCGATGAGGTCGCGCGTCGGGAAGCGGTCGAGATCGTGCGGGCGGTAGACGCGCGACCATTCGCCAAGGTAGAGAGTGTCGCCGATGGGGGTAAATCGGCCAATCGGGGCATGCCAGTTGCCTTCGCATTTACAAGAGTGCCACGGAACGTTATTGCACGATCGTTCGTATTGGAGAGGGGAGTGCCACTGTGCGAGCAAAGAGTCAGTTGAATACAGAGGGTTGGATTCGGAGAAGAGAGAGATGGGTGATTGGTGGTCGTCGCGATAGTAGAAGATCTTGAGACGGTCGGCGGCCGCGGCAGCTCGCAAGATGGTTCCGTCGAGTTCGCGGAGGCGATAAGATCCGGAGTCGCGCAACTTGGAGTCGATAACAAACGGGCCTGCCCAACGTAGAGCTCCTTTGTTCCCGTGTTGAGCGTCGAGCCACGTTTCATGTAGAAGGACCCAGGTGCCGGGCTCAAACGAGCCTTCTCGGATGCGCGATGCATGGCGACGGTGATAGTCGTCAATAGCTTTCTGGCGTTCCGCGGTGAGGTGGTCGACAGCGCGTCCGATGTCCTGTTCGCGTCGAGCCAGCTGTTTGATGCGGAGGGCGAGGAGGTCTTCGGTCGAAACGACTTCGTGCCAGTCTAAACAGTGCCAAGTCCGATCAGCGATGTCAAACGGGAAGAGGCAGTGCATTCCGTAAGTGAGAAAATAAGGTGTGCAATTCGTCGCGCGGGAAGTCGTCGTGCGAACGGCGAGCAAGGCAGCAGGGAGGTACTTATGCCATTGAGACACCTTGCCCGACGGGCAGCATTTGAGGATGGCGCGCATGAGAGTCGCCCCGTCGCGTTCCGCAATGCCATTAGCCTTCGGGTTGTAGGGCGAGGCGATGACGATAGCAATGTTGTGCTGCTCGAGCAGTTCGCGCGCCGCTCCTTTGAATTCGTGACCGCCGTCGCAAGTGATGATGGGAAAGCATCCGAAACGGGAGACGAGGTCACGGAAGAAACGTGCCCAGGCGGACGAGGTGTTTCGCTTAGAGACGACGGCCTCGGGCCATTTGCTGGTTGTGCATGAAGCATGCAACAAAAAACGGCCATCAGGCATGTGAATGGTATCGCACGCAAACCGCCGGAATACACAAGGAGAAATGGTTGGACTCAGCGGGGTAAGCGATCGGTACCGCGACCGGAATTGGCAAGCGTTGCAAGAGGCGATGAACCAGCAGACGTCGAGGTGCATAGACGGCCAGTAATATCGGTCTGCAAGAAGTCGGTAGGTGGCGTCCCGTCCGCGGTGCCCGCAGTCGTTGTGAGCGGCGGCGACTAGCGCGCGGCGGCGGTCGCGGTCGACAATGACCAAGCGGGGCGGAGCATTCTTACTGAACTTCCATAGACGGTTGGTATGCACGAAGAAGTTTGAAGCCAACCTCTCGAACTTGCGAAGGGCGTTGGGGTCGTTCGAGAGTGGCTGCGGTCGAGTTCCGTCGGAAAGGAAGGCGGCGAGTGCAGGCCAGTCTGGCTCGGGTGGCGGGGCGTGGCGGGATGCGAATGAGGCGACGTCCTCGAGAGCTGGGGAGGAATTGAAGGAAGGAAAGGTGGCGAGGTAATATGCAGCATGAGACGTTGCGGAGGACGATGGCAAGGAAGGTACTTCGGTGCCGAACGGTTGAGGATGGAACGTGGAACGAGCAGATGGGGCGACGGCCGGTTCGATGAAACCTTCGGAAGTGGGTGCGGAGCGACGAACCTGTGGAGTCAACGATTCGAGCATATACACAGTCACGGGTAGAGGAGTCAACACATCACCGAGGAGGAAGTCCAAGGTGATTTCTTTTGATGTACGCTGCACCGCGACGTCGAGGAGAGGTGGTAGAGTTGCAGTGGAAGCGAGCATGGACGGAGCCGGTCTGGCCGTGGAATAGCGGCCATCGCTGAAGAGGAAGGTGCCGAGGTGCGAGAAACTGTCGACCGAGATGGGAAGTGATGAGGGGCTGGACGGAAGAGAATGGGGTTCGAGAGACACGAAGTCGACAACGTCGCACGCGAAAGGCTGCGGGAGAGGCATATCAGTAGCAAGGAGGTCGTGGAAGGTGGGAGGTCGTCGCTGGAGGCTTGGGGAATATATAGCGGAACGGCCAAAGAATTCGTTGAGGTGGGCTTCTCCGTCCGACTCCTCACTGTCATCAGAAGCCGGTGGTCGCCTTGAAAGGGCGTCCTGCGCCTTGCCTTTTTCAGAAGGTATGTGACGGAATTCATAGCTAAAGAGTTGCAGATATGCCACCCAGCGCGTCATCAGGGCGTTCGGAAGATCGGGATCATTGAGGGTCTTCTTAAGAAATATCGCGTCGGATTCAAGGAGGAAATGGATGCCCCAGATTCTCGTGCGGAGTTCTTTGACGGCTCTGAAGACGCCATACAGTTCCACCTTAGGTTGAGAGTACCGGGACTCTGCTGCATTGTACGTGCAGGAACCGAAGAGGGCCGGATGCCGAAGACCATCTCGGACTTGATAAAGGACCCAGCCCGCACCATACTTGGACCCGTCGACAGAAACGATTACTAGACCTTCTGGAAAGTCTACGATCGGACGGTTGATCAAGTTCGCGGCATCATAGTCGACTTTGATGAGAACAGGTGCAGAGGAAATGCGGGATTTCAAGATGTCGACTGCCGCGCGTGCCCTATCACTGAAGGCGAAAGGCTCAGACGATTTACGACATAACGCCGTTAGAGGGCGCGCGATGAGGGAGAAGTTCTTAGTCCAACGTCTGGCCACACCGGCAATTCCTAAAAAGCAGCGTACTTCTGAGACGTTCGTAGGATAGGGCCATTTGAGAACCTTGGATACGACACCATGATGGAGGTGCCATCCCTCCTGTGATACTTCAGAGCCAACGAGGAGAACACGAAAAGTGAAAGGTACGAGTTTGAAACCGGAAACCGTTACGCCAGCCTCTTCGAAACGAGCAAAAACACGGTCGAAGGTCGTGAAATATTCGAAGACAAAACGACGGATATGCGGATTCCCAGGGATAGGCTCATCATTGTATCGAGAACGGGGACCCTTAATGCCACAATCATCAACGAATATTCTCGCGCGTTCAGGAATTTCGTCAGCGAGGATGTGACGAGTACATCGCACAAAGTCGCTGACAGCATTCGTCGCGCCCTGAGGTAAGACGGTACACCGTCCTGAAACGTCCATGCACTGAAACGTCGTCAGGTCTCGGGAGCGAATATCCAACGTCCTGGCATCGTAGCCCGAGAATAGGTCAGCAACTCCGTAGCATGCGTAACCCACGAAACTTTCCGCGAAATCATCGGGTCGCGGGGGTAGCGACGTGTCTCGGATTGTGTTCGCGTTAAGAAGCTGCAAATCATGGACGAGGCGCAAATCGCCATTTTTCTTCTCAACAGGGAAGACGGTGGAACGATATGCGGAGCATGACTGCTCGTACCTGCCAGAAGCGAAGTGTGCTTCTAGAATTTTGGTGACCTTGCTTTCGACGGCTTTGGGTATTGGTATCGGTGCTTGAACCCAGGGCGTGTGTTCGATAACCGGGATGACGTAGTCCGGGAAGTACTTTCGGCTGAAAGTACCGCGTTCGTTATCCGTGAATGCCAAAGCGCGCTGACGACGAGATAAGATAAAGATGAGGAGATCAAGTTCCTGCGATGACAAGGGTGAGTGATCCGGGATGTTCTGTAGAATGAGATCCAAACGTTCGAGCGTCAGGCGCTCTGTTGGCCGAAATTCCGACCGTGGTGGAGGATGAGTAGGTAAGGGCTGGATGGGGGGTAGAATGATAGGTTTGAGTGTTTGAGCGGAGAGATCAGGCATGTTGGTGGCGACCGGGCGAACTTTGCGAGCAACAGGTTTATATCGGCGGGCCGCGTTGCTTGAAAAGGAGTTGTCATTGAATAGGGCGCGGTCAACCCATGGCGAGGGGAGACGGTCTGTGCAAGGAAAAGCAAATTCGGCGAAGCGGAGGAGAAAGTCATAGGTAGGAGGGGGGTCAAGACACGCAGCGTAAGCGCGATCCTCATCGGAAATACGGAACGATGGGTCGCCTAGTAGAATGTGCAGGGTGCGGCCGAGAACAGGTTCGGCGGGCGTCGCGGACTGGCCCAGACGCGAGCCCGTCGTTAAAAATCCCTTTCGTGCACTGACTTCGTTGGGATGACGACAGACTCGACGTTTCGTGGGTGAGTTGCCGATGCGATCGTTAATGACGCTGACGGGCCGGTTTTGACGCCTGTGGGGAAGACTGTGAGCTCCACGTCGCCGCCCTGGGTGTAGGAAATCTGAGCGGCGAAGTGCGATAGCCACGGCTGTCCGAGAATTCCTTCATGCTGCGGGCTGCCTGGCGACGTGCTAATGAAAAAGTGATGGTCAAAGTTCTTCCCATCTAACTGGATCGGGGCGTTGAGGACGCATCCCAGAAGCGTGACGAACTGGCCGCCGATGCCTCGTAGGCTCCAGCGGGCGCCGTCGGGGTCCATCTCCAATGCCGATCGTTTCCACAGGTTGTAGTTGACGATGTTGAGTTCTGAGCCGGAGTCGATGAGGAAGATCGCTTTCTGGTCGCCGAAGATGATCGTAACGTATCCCGAGACCATCGCAACCTTCCGAGGATGTCCTAGAGCGATTGATGCTGCATAGCGATCGAGAAGGTCGCTGAGTTCTTCGTGGCCTTGAACGAATGAGATTTCGGCTTCGAGGATGCCATCCACGGAAGTTTCTGCTACTATTTCCGCGAGCTGCCGAGCTGTGTCATCTGGGAGGATACGATCAGCAGTGAGCGTGACAGAGTTAGAGAGAGTCGACGATGTCGTTCTGGTTTGAGGAGAGACGAGGGAGATGACCTCCGACAACGGGGTCACAGGTTCGACGACAGCTAGTTTGGAATCAAACTCGCGTCGAGTCTTGACCATGCTTGCAATCCGCTTCTGCAGTGAGGGGGCGATGGCAATGACCTCACGAAGAGTCAATGTTACTCTCGCACCTAGGATCTCGTTCTGTATGGAGTCGAAGGACACGCTTTCTTGAATATCTGACGTGAACTTCATCGTGGAGGAGCGGGGAGGGATGCGCGTTGGATGCGGTCGGCCGGTGATTGCGAGAACGTCGTCGTCCTTATCGTCTTCCACCGTGGGAGTGCGTTTGCTGCGTTGGTCCTTCTTCCATCCCGTCTCCGTATTGATCGCTGGTGGTGGTGCCGGACGAGCGGCTGGGACTGCGCTAGATGGCTCGATTGTGCTCTTGTCCTTTGGCTTGAGTGGTACGATGTGTGGAGGGTCGTCGCGAGAGGGAGCGTCGTTGCTGAGGTCAAAACGGACAGTTTTGTGGCTCGTGTCAGGGCGGGCTTTTGCTTGTGCCCTCGTAAGCACTGGAAAAGCATAAGAAGACCCCGCGTCAGCAGAATACGTGTACGCAAAGGGTTTATCGTCATAATAAGCTCCGAGAGAGGCACAATTTGCGGTTTGGAGGGTGGGCTTGACTGACTCTTGGATGCCAGGGAAGAGGACGTGCCATCCGGACGGATACATCTGAAACGGAGGGAGGTCAGGACCGTTGACGTAACCAAGACGCCCCGTGATAGGATGGAAATGCAAAGCCTTCGTTTTCTCTGTGAGGTATTGCACGTATGGGCACAAACGAAGACCGAGGGGATGCGTGAGATCGATGCCTTCCGTGTTGCCGCACATGTGACAGCGTCGTGGGTAGCCGGGGCCTGCCGGGTTCCCGTAGTGATAAGGGTTGGGAGGCGGAGGATGTGGTTGCAGAGACGTAGAGGCAGCGGCAACGTGGGCGTAAGGGGGAAAGGTATACGGGGGTTGGACTGGAGCTTGCGCATTGGCGAGAGGATTCTGAGGAGGAGGGACATGGTGAGATTGGGGCGGTAACGGGGGAAAAGGAGGCTGAGCGGAAGCCGCAGAAGGGAAAGCGATAGAAGGATGTGTCAAAAGTACGTTCTGCGACCGCAGGTCGCGCTGAAGGAGCTTGATCTTCTTTTCGAGGCTACGGCGCAAGGATGAAAGATCGCTATCAGAATGCGAATCCATTCGGGAGTGCGATTTGTGATGCTTCTTCTTTCGATGTTGCGACTTAGAACGCTTCTTCTGGTCCGCAGTCCTCCGTGATGAACGGTCACGGTCTGATTCCGATTCCGAGTCTGAATCTGATTCAGAGCTCAAATTCGAATCTGATGACGACGGATCCGATGAGTCGGAATGCGACGGGTCTCGACCTGCTGGCTTAGACTTTCCCTTGTCCCGACGCCGGGAGCGACGACGAGAACTGGAGTCGTCTGAATCCGAGTCAGAGATAGCATTGACGGTCATCGCTTTCAAGTGGCTGCGAGCTGCCGTGAGCGTCTCATCCAATGTAGCAGCAGATTCACGACTAAATACGACTTGACGGTTCTGGCATGCTAACTCCAGTGCGGGGAGGATCGCGCGGCGGAGGCGCCTCGGGAGACCTGAAAAGAAAAGAAGATTGCGCTCGTTCTCAGTCATGCGTCTGTCCGTGACCATTGTGCCTAGGTGCCACAAGAATTCCCTCCAATAATCGTCAAGGGTTTCCTCAGAATTAATGGGATTGTCACGGTGCCAAGTGTCGACGAATTTTCTCAATTTGCTTGGACTGCAACGGTGAGCTCCAGAAGCGGACCCAAAAAGAGCCCGAAGACGCGCGCAAGCAGCGGTCCAATCAGTTCCTTGCAGAGTGGGTTCTGCGGAGATGATTTGCTTAACCTTTTTGGACATGTACCGGACGCAAGCTTTCGGCAACTCGGTGGTAGGGACGGAATGAAGTGCAGCTAAAACATCGATTTCTTGGATGAAATCTTCGACCTGCTTGCCCCGGAATTTCGGGGCCTTACGGTCCGAAGGGCTAGGGAAAGCGGCCGCAGCGACGGCAGGCTGATTGTTCGACATGTTTACGGCGTGACGCGGAGGCGTAAAGAAAGATGCAGGAGTAGCGTTGAAGAATCGGCCTCGAGAAAGGAAAAGGTCTAAGCTGCGAGTCGCTGTAGATGAAGTGTCTACAGAGACCGGCGGCGGAGTGGCTTCGGTGACAATTATAAACGGACGTGAAGTTCTTATAGGATAGTCCCTGTCCTCAGGGGACAATGAAGGTACAGAAGAGGGAGTAGACGATAAGGAGGAAAGTGGAGATAAAGAGAGACGGTTCCAGGCGGCGTCGTATTTCGACGCAGAGAGTACAGGATCTGTGGAGACCGAGCGTGAAGAGGAATCTAGACTTAGAGCTCGGATCGGGATGCGAGACGGAGCCGCTTCAGAAGGGCGAGCAGTAGAAGCTCTCGTGACGTCGGCACGAGTGGATGCCCGAGTTCTGAAGTTTGCGCCGGTTACAGATCGACTTCGGCGAGACACAGAGCGTACGGGGATCCGAGAGGAAGATGAGGCGGAAGACTCAGCTGTTTGATTTTCGGGTTTAGTCTTGCTCGAAATGCGAGGTGACCGTCGGAGATTCGAAGCCGTTTGCGTGTCTATCGGGAATAAGTCAGAAGCGGTTTTGTGAGGTTTGCGAGAAGAAGATGAAGTTGAAGGTTCTGGGCCCTTAGCTGGCATGGACTAGGGGCAGCGACCCCGGTTAACGACTGTTCGTATAAGAAGCCACCCCCTGCGGTGGTCACCACTTGTGGAAGGAAAATTCGAGTGAGGATCGGGAAGAGGGGGTAGAGTGTTCCTAGACGAGGTCGTCAGAGGCCGGTCCGGAAGCTGGTCGGGACGGAGCTGAGGGGACCCGGTTGTAGAGGCGAAGAGCCTCGGCGGCTGAGGCGGCAGACACGGTAGCTCGGGGAGGAAGATTAGTCGGACGGTCGGACGGTCGGTCGGACGGTCGGTCGGACGGTCGATACAGAGGAAAAGAGGGAGGAAGTGGGAAGATGCTTTTCCCGGCCCTGAGGCCTCGGGGTTTTATACACATGCGCTACGAATCCCTCTAGCCGTGCTCTTGGCTGGGATCGCTCCGTCTAAGCTTTGAACATGACAACAAAGGACAAGAAAGGTAAATCTGTCCGATCTGGACGAGTGATCACCGGCGTGAAGGAATTACTCGGCGCGACGCTGCCTGCACGCCACCTATTTGCGTGCGCGACTGCGGCCCCCAGACAGTTGCGGGAGGTCATGCTGAGCGCGTCCGCGGCCTACCGTCTCCACGCCGTGAGCACTCGGCTCCTAGACCTTCGAGATGGGAAGAAGGGACGTATGCGGGAAACCGGTAGAGACAGGAATAGGGCAAAGATCAAGAGAGAGAGAGAGAGAGGGAGAGAGAAGGGAGTAAGAAGGAGACAGCCGATCGGCGTGATGTTATAACACGGGAGCGAGTAGAAGGCATGGGCGGCTACGGGATCGAGACGGGAGAAGGGGATGGCGAGCACCGGCCGTACCTCCAGCTTCTCGTCGGTACTTCCACAAGGGGTAGGCGTGGGACGTGGGGGTGGTGGTCCGGACAGGGGTAGGGGCCTGGGCACGAACCGGCCTGGGCAACGGCTGGGACAGGGGGACGGATGGGGGCAGGGCTTTATGCCGAGGGACAAGAGGTGCGTGCTCCTTGTGACGGTAGCGAAGGCGATCCTCTGCACAATCCGCAAGTACACAGGAAATCTGTTCCTGGACTGGGAGGTGACCGTGCCTCTTGGTGTGGCGACGGGTAAACTCCTGGAGACCAAACTCCTCGGAGGGGAAGGGGATGGGGGATGATAAACGTTTATAAAACTCCTGGGGAGAGGAAAGACGGCTGGCTAGTGGGGGCACTAAGCCAGGGGCCTGTGGGTTAGATTCTGTCTAATGTCACAGCCTATCGACTGCACCACCAAACAAACAAACAAAAGGGCTCACTGATGGGGCACACAGGGGGTGGCAACAGAAGGGAAGAGGATGGATTGCCTAGACTAGAAGGCGCAGAGGGGCAGGGGCTGTTAGGCTGCCTACAGTGGGAGGGAGGGAAGAACAGAAGACAGAATCTGAGGTTCTTGATCCCACATCACAGCCCTTTATATATTACATGGGAATGGTGCACAGACCATCAGTTCAGGGCAGGTCCCGGGACCTGTCGCAGGTGAGAAAATGATCTAAGAAGCAGATAAGATAGGGAAAGAGATAAGATAAGAGGGAGAGATGAGATAAGGGAAAGGGAGATAAGATAAAGGAAAAGATAAGATGAACCGAGGGATAACTTGTCCTGATAAGATGCCAGACCGAGTGTGGCGCGAAAAACCGTGACACTTATTGTCCTCCGTTGTTTAGCAAACCCGTCCCTTGTTCTCGCAGTACAATAACTCCTGTTACCCATTGTTCCCGTCGTCATTGTACTATATACCATTGTTCTTCCACTGGTTCCCGTGTCCATAGTTACCTATTGTCCCCGGTTCCCATTGTCCGTTACATGTATATAAGACCTGTACTTCGCTACCTGGAGACCTCAGTTTCGACCTCTTGTCTCCAGGTAAGTGTCACGGTTTTTCGCGCCACACTCGGTCTGGCATCTTATCAGGACAAGTTATCCCTCGGTTCATCTTATCTTTTCCTTTATCTTATCTCCCTTTCCCTTATCTCATCTCTCCCTCTTATCTTATCTCTTTCCCTATCTTATCTGCTTCTTAGATCATTTTCTCACCTGCGACAGGTCCCGGGACCTGCCCTGAACTGATGGTCTGTGCACCATTCCCATGTAATATATAAAGGGCTGTGATGTGGGATCAAGAACCTCAGATTCTGTCTTCTGTTCTTCCCTCCCTCCCACTGTAGGCAGCCTAACAGCCCCTGCCCCTCTGCGCCTTCTAGTCTAGGCAATCCATCCTCTTCCCTTCTGTTGCCACCCCCTGTGTGCCCCATCAGTGAGCCCTTTTGTTTGTTTGTTTGGTGGTGCAGTCGATAGGCTGTGACATTAGACAGAATCTAACTCACAGGCCCCTGGCTTAGTGCCCCCACTAGCCAGCCGTCTTTCCTCTCCCCAGGAGTTTTATAAACGTTTATCATCCCCCATCCCCTTCCCCTCCGAGGAGTTTGGTCTCCAGGAGTTTACCCGTCGCCACACCAAGAGGCACGGTCACCTCCCAGTCCAGGAACAGATTTCCTGTGTACTTGCGGATTGTGCAGAGGATCGCCTTCGCTACCGTCACAAGGAGCACGCACCTCTTGTCCTCGGCATAAAGCCCTGCCCCCATCCGTCCCCTGTCCCCAGCCGTTGCCCAGGCCGGTTCGTGCCCAGGCCCCTACCCCTGTCCGGACCACACCCCCCACGTCCCACGCCTACCCTACAGTGCCGAATCTCAGCCCCTCCACTGCCCGGTTTCAGCTGCATCAACCCAAAGGACAGCCTCGCTATCATTGAGTCCAAGGTCAACGCCGTCCTTACCTGCCTCCAAGCCATCTTCGACCGCAAGGACTTCCTCATCAACCTCCCAGCCATTGACGTTCTGGCTGTCCAGCACATCGCTGACCAACTAGAGTGGATTGCCACAAACCTCGACGCACACGGCTTGGAGTGGACCCGCCCTCAGCGACAACAGACAGAGTGTGGTTCTGCAAGGAGGTTGGGAACATTAGTTTTAAGGAGTTGAAGAAGAACTTCCCTAAAGGTAGTGAACGCTGTTGGAAAGCTAGGCACGTTTGGGTACTTAGATTGGGTAGTAGTTTAGAAACAATGGCAACGGGTTCCCATTTTCGGTGTTAAACCCACACGATTTTAGGCGATAGGCTAGCACGCCCTCCAATGCATCCACAGCTGAGGAGGAAGAGACCCCCCGTCCGCCGTCCCAGTTGCCAACCTGTCCATCCATCCACCCCCACTCTTGGGCCTTACAAAGCCCGGCAGTATGGCAGTTTCAGGTGTGGAGTACGCGACACTTGAGGAAGTGCACAAGCGGCAGGCGCACACTTCGGCATCCAGGATGAATACATCAGTTACATTATGGCAGTCGTTAACGACATGACACGGAAAATGGTCTCGGAAGCATACAACAGCTTGGCAACAAAATGTACGAACACCGCAACCAGGAAGCCGCTGAACTCCACAGGCTCAGGGTCCTCCTGAACAAGAAGGTTAGCAGTGTGACGTACACGGACGACATGGACGACCTCCGCTCTCGATGCAAGGATTTAGAGGACGAGAATGAGAACTGAAGGCTGAACTGGTTGTCCTCAAGGCAGATGGAGACGTCCTTAATCAAAACCATGGAACTCTCGTCATGTTATCAAGCAGCTCCAAGCACAAGTTAACTCGCTGGCCTCTCACCCCACTGGTACACGCTCTCAAGGTACACCCACACACGCCCCAGTCGACCCAGATCGCGGACCACCAAAGTTTAAAGGCAAGATGCCGGACCTGACAGTCGAACAATGGTTCCAAAAGCTCGGTATTTGGTTTAGGTACCAGAACATCACATCGGAGGACGACAAGATCACCACGGCCCTACTGTTCTTAGAAGGAGGAGCTCAGTCCTACATGGATGACTACGCCCAGAAAGCAGCCGAAGGAGTCCCACTTGGTACATGGAACAACTTTGCGAACCGACTCCAGAGTGGATACCGAGAGCTGGCCCCTGAAAAGTCAGCCCAACAGTCACTAGAGGAACATTGCAGGAAGTCACATGCGTCACTAACCCTGTTTGCGGAAAACTTCCACCGTTTTGCTATCAAGTCCGGCTACTCCGATGTGGAGCTTATCCGACGGATCGAGTCTCAGTGCAAGGGAGACCTGTTTACAACCATGACCACCCATCGCTCCTTGTCACCGCTCACGGTTCCGGACCAGTGGGAAGACTTCTTAGACTGGGTACTAGGGATCGAGATGAACTACCGAGGAGTCCGTCAGCCAACGTCGTCAAGGCCTGCCCGAGACCCAAATGCCATGGACATCGACACTGTACGCAAACCGGAAAAGCTCTCCAAGGAGCAGGAGGAATGGCTCACCAAGAAGCTCTGTTTCCGCTGTGGTCGGCATCCCTTCAAGACTGGTGTCAAGTGTCGAAACCCGGTATACAAAGAGTACTACGAGCTCCCGGACATGACAAAGGCAAAAGGCACTTGGGTACGCGCTATGGGTGAAGACAGTCAAGATCAAGACCGAATGGAGTTTGTCATCAATGCGCTCAAGGAGTTCGAGAAGAAGAACAAAGCCCCGGAGCAGGAGACTACCGCGCGGATCGTCGAGGTTGACGAGCAGGATTTTCTCCAGCGGATGTAACGAAGTCTGGTCGTAACATCCGGTCTATATGTAGTAGTAGCGTAAGCCACTTAGAGGAGTCTTTTGTACCTAGATCACGCTATATATACCTTGCCTCATCTCGCAGGCAAAAACAATCATTAGATCTAGGACTCACCCTCAAGCAAGGCAAACATGAAATCCAGACAGAAGCCCTAGTAGACTGTGGAGCCTACTCTAGTTTTGCACACTATCAGTTTGTTTAGGAACATGGTTTAGAATTGCGGCGGCTTTCCAGAGACATACGAGTTTTCAACACAGATGCAACGGAAAACAAGAAGGGCCTCATCACTCACTACACACGATGCATGGTCACCATTGGAAAGCACACCAGTTGGCAGTCATTCTTGGTTACCGACATTGGAAATCGAGACCTCATCATTGGGATGACCTTCTTGAGGGAACACAACCCTGAAATCGATTGGAAGAATGGACAGGTCAACTTCACACGATGTCCAGCCGCATGCCACCCCAAGGAACTGCTGACACAGGAAGAAGAGGTCCAAGCCATAGACGAGCCCCGGTTAGAGGAGTTTGCACGAGACAGCTATGGTCAGCTCGAACCAGAACCCTGGGACAATACTGACCAGATTGTGCACTGGATGAAGTTTTCGGATGACCCTGATGCCAGGATACTGCGAGCACGTGTCGAAGAGAAGAAGGAAGAAGTGCTGGGACAACAAGACAAGGGATACTGGTCTAGTCATGTCCCCACACATTACCACCAGTATGGTGACGTCTTCTCCAAGACAGCGTCAGAAAGGATGCCAACACGCAAGCCCTACGACCATCCAATTGAGTTAGCAGAAGGTGCAACCTTGCCTAAGCCAGCCAAGCTTTACCCGTTAAACCCACAGGAACGAAACTCGCTGGATGGTTGGATCGATGAGCAGGAAAGCAAGGGATACATCCGACGTTCCAAGAGCCCTGCTGCAGCACCAGTGTTCTTTGTCAAGAAGAAGGATGGGAGTTTACGGCTAGTCCAGGACTATCGTGCCCTCAATGCCGCTACCAAGAAGGACAAGTTTCCCATACCACGGATACCGGACTTGATTGACCAGCTCTCTCAGTCGTCAATTTTTACCTCCTTAGACCTGAGATGGGGATACAACAACGTCCGCATACGGGAGGGTGATGAAGAAAAAGCAGCATTTATCACCCACCGTGGACTGTACGAGCCAACGGTAATGACCTTCGGCCTCTGCAATGCACCAAGCACCTTCCAGGCTATGATGAACGAAGTACTCAAGGAGAAAATTGCCACAGGACACGTTGTAGTCTACATCGACGACATCCTCATCTTCACAGACGACCTCACACTACACCGGCAGCTCACAGAACGAGTACTACAAAAGCTACGAGCTAATGACCTCTTTGTCAAGCCAGAAAAGTGCAAGTTTGAGCAACCATCAGTTGAGTTCCTAGGCCTGATCATCTCCAAGGACTCGATCACAATGGATCCCACAAAAGTCGAAGGTGTTAAGAACTGGCCAACTCCAACCAAGGTCAAGCATGTCCAGGCGTTTTTAGGTCTGGCCAACTTCTACCGGCAGTTTGTCAAGGACTTCTCCAAGATTGCCGTCCCTTAACTGTCTTAACATGCAAAGACTCTCCGTGCAATGGGAAGAAGCACAAGAACAAGCATTCCAGGCCTCAAGACCGCGTTTACAACAGCTCCAATCTTGAGAATCCCTAGCGACACTGCACCATTCCGGCTAGAGACTGACTCATCTGACTTCGCAACTGGAGCAGTGTTAGAACAGCTCGGAGAAGACAACCTCTGGCACCTGTTGCATTCTACTCTAAGTCATTAAATGAACATGAACGCAACTATGAGATTTATGACAAAGAGCTACTAGCAATCATACGAGACGTTAGAGGAATACCGTCACTACTTGGAAGGACACCCAATCCCTGTCGAAATCTGGTCCGATCACCTCAACCTTACCTACTTCCGACAGGCTCAGAAGCTCACTCGACGACAAGCTCGCTGGAGCCTTTTCCTTTCACGATTCAACTTCAACCTGCGACACCGCCCCGGAAAAACCATGTTTCATGCGGACCCTCTGTCCAGGAGGCCAGATCATGAAGAGGGGGTAAGCAGTGACAATGCTGGCCAAAAACCTTTTGAAACCAGAGTTTTTTGTGATCAAAGCAATACAGCCAGGGCATGCCTCAGAAGTTGACGATGAACAACTGTTGGAAAGAATCAAAAAGGCACTGGAAGACGACACGATGACCAAGGACTATAGGTCACTGCTCAACAGCGGTCCCCGGGAGTTTGGAAAGGCACTACAAGAATGGAACTTCGAGAATGGCTTGCTCCTCCGTAGAGGCAAGTTTATGTGCAAAGGATAGACAACTGCGACTTGACCTGCTAAAGCTCCACCACGACACACTACTCGCCGGACACCCAGGCCGATGGAAGACTCAGGAGCTCATCACTCACAACTACTGGTGGCCAGGAATCACAATCGATGTCAAGAAGTACGTCAAAGGCTGTGACACATGCCAACGAAACAAAGCATCACGGGTTCCCCCATACGGCCTCTTGCAGCCGAACGAAGTCCAGCAGGTCCATGGGAAGTGTGGAGCATAGACCTCACCACCCAACTTCCCGAGTCCTACGACAGCATGGCAACACATACACAGCAATTGCCATGGTAGTAGATCGGCTAACAAAATGGTCTCACTTCTTTGCATGCGATGACCACTTCTCAGCCTCGGATGCTGCTGAGCTCGTATATGAACACATCCTGAAGCTACATGGCCTTCCACGGCAAGTCATCTCAGATAGGGGAACACAGTTTGCAAGCACATTCTTCAAGGAGTTTTGCAAGAAGCTGGGAATCCGGGCATCAATGTCAACAGCAATACCACCCTCAGACAGATGGACAGACAGAACGGGTCAACCAGTCATTGGAACAATACTTGTGGATATTCACCAAACACCGACCCAATGACTGGGCCACCCTCCTCGCCTCAGCAGAGTTTTCGTACAACAACATGGCACATGAGTCTACCGGCCTGTCCCCCTTCTTTCGTCGAGTATGGCTACAACCCCAAGATGGCTCCGGACGTACAAGGAGAGCTGGGCTTCCCAACCCTTGAAGAAATCTTCCAAAACCGCACGGAAGCCCGAGAACAGGCACAAGCCTCTCTGACTTTGGCCGCTGAATGGATGAAGTGGTACTACGACCAGTACAAGAGCCAGGTGCCGTTCAAGGTTGGGGACAAAGTACTGCTCAAAGGAAAGGATCTCAAGATCAAGCAATCAGCAGCCAAGTTGTCAGCCAAGAACTTTGGCCCTATGAGATCGTCGAGCAAGTAGGACCTGCGGACTTCAAACTTCCAGTTGCCTCCACAGAACAAGGTCCATCCAGTTTTCCATGCCTCAAAGCTTATTCCTACTACACGAGGACGAGATCGGTGACCGAAACCCAACCAAACCCGATCCTATCGAAGTAGAAGGCCATGACGAGTTTGAAGTTGAAAAGATACTCGACTCGAAGACCTACTATGGGTATGTCCAGTACTTGGTGAAGTGGGTAGGATACGATGTTAGCGAAGCCACCTGGGAGCCAGTACGGAATGTCAAACATTGCAAGGACCTGTTGGACGAGTTCCATGTTGCACACCGGAGGCCGCACAGCCTATCTCACTCACAAACCCGTGCCCAGTCCAGAGCAGTTTAACCGGCATGTTTGGCTTGAACGTTTCGCTGGAGCTCAAGTCTTGAAGAGGGGGTAGTGTCACGGTTTTTTTCGCCACACACTCGGTCCTGGCATCTTATCAGGACAAGTTATCCCTCGGTTCATCTTATCTTTTCCTTTATCTTTATCCCTTTCCCTTATCTCATCTCTCCCTCTTATCTTATCTCTTTCCCTATCTTATCTGCTTCTTAGATCATTTTCTCACCTGCGACAGGTCCCGGGACCTGCCCTGAACTGATGGTCTGTGCACCATTCCATGTAATATATAAAGGGCTGTGATGTGGGATCAAGAACCTCAGATTCTGTCTTCTGTTCTTCCCTCCCTTCCACTGTAGGCAGCCTAACAGCCCCTGCCCCTCTGCGCCTTCTAGTCTAGGCAATCCATCCTCTTCCCTTCTGTTGCCACCCCCCTGTGTGCCCCATCAGTGAGCCCCTTTGTTTGTTTGTTTGGTGGTGCAGTCGATAGGCTGTGACAGATCCGACACGTCTTCCCAGCTATCGTGTTCAGGGCCCCAGCCCTTCCAGTGAACAAGATACTGTAGTTTCTTCCACCGCCCATACCGACGCGATTCCAACACTTCCTCCACTTCAAGAGCTGCAGGCTCGGGGGGATGTCGTCCAGGGAGTTGGCTCTCTTTGTGCGGGTGTAGGAGCGTCACATGGAACACTGGGTGGAGTCCCATGTCTTTGGGGAGCTTTAGCTCATAAGCGAAGTTGCCCACCTTGCGCTTGACAGGGTATGGGCCAGCGTACCGGTCCACCAGTTTCCGAAAGACCCCAGGGACCCGGAAATTCCTAGTGTCGAGCCACACCTTCTGACCCTCCTTGAACGCTGGAGCAGCGGAGACATAGCGATCGTAGTACTCCTTCATCCGCTCTGCTGCCAGGGTTAAGGCTGAGGTCGCATCCTCCCTGCCTCCGCAACTCCTCTCTTTCGTTCATCCGCCGTAGGCACCGTGGTGGATAGCATCGGACGTGGAACTGAGGTTCATAGCCGTACATGAGGTAAAACGGCGAGTACCCTGTGGATGAATGTATGCGCGAGTTGAAGCAGTACTCTGCTGTTGGTAGCCACTGACCAATCGTCGCGGCGCCTTGAGCAGTACATCCGCAGGTACCCTCAATCTCCTGGTTCATCGTCCGACTGCCCATCCATCTGCGGTGGTAAGCTGTGGACAAATGCGCTTTCTATATCGAGGCCTTTAAGGATTGCAACGGAAGAGCTTGCTAGAGAACTGGGGCCCCGATCAGAGATGATCTTTCGCGGAGTCCATGTAGACGGAACCATTCTCTAATGAAGTTGTCTGCAGTCCTTCCGTGTCGATCTCCTCGGTGCATGGAATAAGGTGAATCATCTTTCCATGCGATCAGCAATAAGGCTGGAGCGCATTGTATCCATCCACTCCGGCAGTCCAGTGATGAAGTCACAGTAACTACTGCCTGGGCCGTCTGGGATCTCGTTGGGTTGAAGAGACCGTGTGGCTTCGCATGTGAAGTCTTGCCACGGCGACAAGTGTCCGCGGTCTCAAACATAATCTTAAGAACTTTGCCATGCCCAGCCACCAGTAGTCCGTGTAACCAACTCCACCGTCTTGCCTGGCCAGGGTGTCCAGCAGGCGCGAGGTCGTGGTGAATGCGCACTATCTCTGCTCGAGCGCGTCGTCTTTGGGGACATAAACTCGCCGCGGGTACGATTGATGAGGTACGAAGAAATCGTTCTTATAGGCTACACTTTGCAGAGGGCGCTTGTAACGCTGATCTGTGACGTGGGAATATATTCATACTCAGCTTACCATTCCTCTACAGTTATGTAATCAAAGACTACAACAATTACTTACTGAGCTGACCCCAGCCTGGGGTTAGGGCCACAGCCACAATACAATCGCTAGGGTTTTGAGCTATAATCTCGTAAGAGTAGTATTCTTTATTCACTTTTAATACTAACATTAAATGCTCAAGCCAGGTGCCTTTCTACTAGACAAGAAATTATAGGATACAATGTCATTTATTGTGCATTCTACAAGTACTAATTGAGATAATCAACTGGTATAAACCGTGCTTGCTCAAAAAAAGTCCCAGCATGTGTCATCCACAATATAGTATAGCTCTTTTGTCTCCTTGCTGCCGCAATGCATTCTTCCACTGGTGTGCATGTCATAAGAGTTGCATTGTTGCTATGAAACTTCTTTAATCACTCCTGAAACTAATATTTATCCTATAAAGTCCAAATCTCTGCATACATTAGGCACTAGCAGACTTCGTCAACTTTTTGACGAAGTCTGCTGGTGCCTAACAGTTCCTCACACCCTCCTCCTCCTCCTCACCCTCCTCCTCATCCTATTCTCATCCTTATCCTCACCCTCACCCTCACCCTTGTCTTGTCCTTGTCCTTGTCCTCACCTTCACCTTCAACCTCAATGTGCTCTGGTCTCCCTCTTTGT
>PJEW03000013.1:853351-998140 GCA_002900995.3 Ganoderma boninense | reverse complement strand
CCTGAAGCTACATGGCCTTCCACGGCAAGTCATCTCAGATAGGGGAACACAGTTTGCAAGCACATTCTTCAAGGAGTTTTGCAAGAAGCTGGGAATCCGGCATCAATGTCAACAGCATACCACCCTCAGACAGATGGACAGACAGAACGGGTCAACCAGTCATTGGAACAATACTTGTGGATATTCACCAAACACCGACCCAATGACTGGGCCACCCTCCTCGCCTCAGCAGAGTTTTCGTACAACAACATGGCACATGAGTCTACCCGGCCTGTCCCCCTTCTTCGTCGAGTATGGCTACAACCCCAAGATGGCTCCGGACGTACAAGGAGAGCTGGGCTTCCCAACCCTTGAAGAAATCTTCCAAAAACCGCACGGAAGCCCGAGAACAGGCACAAGCCTCTCTGACTTTGGCCGCTGAATGGATGAAGTGGTACTACGACCAGTACAAGAGCCAGGTGCCGTTCAAGGTTGGGGACAAAGTACTGCTCAAAGGAAAGGATCTCAAGATCAAGCAATCAGCAGCCAAGTTGTCAGCCAAGAACTTTGGCCCTATGAGATCGTCGAGCAAAGTAGGACCTGCGGACTTCAAACTCCAGTTGCCTCCACAGAACAAGGTCCATCCAGTTTTCCATGCCTCAAAGCTTATTCCCTACCACGAGGACGAGATCGGTGACCGAAACCCAACCAAACCCGATCCTATCGAAGTAGAAGGCCATGACGAGTTTGAAGTTGAAAAGATACTCGACTCGAAGACCTACTATGGGTATGTCCAGTACTTGGTGAAGTGGTAGGATACGAGTTAGCGAAGCCACCTGGGAGCCAGTACGGAATGTCAAACATTGCAAGGACCTGTTGGACGAGTTCCATGTTGCACACCCGGAGGCCGCACAGCCTATCTCACTCACAAACCCGTGCCCAGTCCAGAGGCAGTTTAACCGGCATGTTTGGCTTGAACGTTTCGCTGGAGCTCAAGTCTTGAAGAGGGGGTAGTGTCACGGTTTTTCGCGCCACACTCGGTCTGGCATCTTATCAGGACAAGTTATCCCTCGGTTCATCTTATCTTTTCCTTATATCTTATCTCCCTTTCCCTTATCTCATCTCTCCCTCTTATCTTATCTCTTTCCCTATCTTATCTGCTTCTTAGATCATTTTCTCACCTGCGACAGGTCCCGGGACCTGCCCTGAACTGATGGTCTGTGCACCATTCCCATGTAATATATAAAGGGCTGTGATGTGGGATCAAGAACCTCAGATTCTGTCTTCTGTTCTTCCCTCCCTTCCACTGTAGGCAGCCTAACAGCCCCTGCCCCTCTGCGCCTTCTAGTCTAGGCAATCCATCCTCTTCCCTTCTGTTGCCACCCCCCTGTGTGCCCCCATCAGTGAGCCCCTTTGTTTGTTTGTTTGGTGGTGCAGTCGATAGGCTGTGACAGATCCGACACGTCTTCCCAGCTATCGTGTTCAGGGCCCCAGCCCTTCCAGTGAACAAGATACTGTAGTTTCTTCCACCGCCCATACCGACGCGATTCCAACACTTCCTCCACTTCAAGAGCTGCAGGCTCGGGGGGATGTCGTCCAGGGAGTTGGCTCTCTTTGTGCGGGTGTAGGAGCGTCACATGGAACACTGGGTGGAGTCCCATGTCTTTGGGGAGCTTTAGCTCATAAGCGAAGTTGCCCACCTTGCGCTTGACAGGGTATGGGCCAGCGTACCGGTCCACCAGTTTCCGAAAGACCCCAGGGACCCGGAAATTCCTAGTGTCGAGCCACACCTTCTGACCCTCCTTGAACGCTGGAGCAGCGGAGACATAGCGATCGTAGTACTCCTTCATCCGCTCTGCTGCCAGGGTTAAGGCTGAGGTCGCATCCTCCCTTGCCTGCCGCAACTCCTCTCTTCGTTCATCCGCGTAGGCACCGTGGTGGATAGCATCGGAACGTGGAACTGAGGTTCATAGCCGTACATGAGGTAAAACGGCGAGTACCCTGTGGATGAATGTATGCGCGAGTTGAAGCAGTACTCTGCTGTTGGTAGCCACTTGACCCAATCGTCGCGGCGCCTTGAGCAGTACATCCGCAGGTACGCCTCAATCTCCTGGTTCCATCGCTCCGACTGCCCATCCATCTGCGGGTGGTAAGCTGTGGACAATGCGCTTTCTATATCGAGGCCTTTAAGGATTGCACGGAAGAGCTTGCTAGAGAACTGGGGCCCCCGATCAGAGATGATCTTTCGCGGGAGTCCATGTAGACGGAACCATTCTCTAATGAAGTTGTCTGCAGTCCCTTCCGTGTCGATCTCCTCGGTGCATGGAATAAGGTGAATCATCTTTCCATGCCGATCAGCAATAAGCTGGAGCGCATTGTATCCATCCACCTCCGGCAGTCCAGTGATGAAGTCACAGGTAACTACTTGGCCTGGGCCGTCTGGGATCTCGTTGGGTTGAAGAGGACCGTGTGGCTTCGCATGTGAAGTCTTGCCACGGCGACAAGTGTCGCAGGTCTCAACATAATCCTTAATGAACTTTGCCATGCCCAGCCACCAGTAGTTCCGTGTAACCAACTCCACCGTCTTTGCCTGGCCAGGGTGTCCAGCAGGCGGGAGGTCGTGGTGAATGCGCACTATCTCTGCTCGGAGCGCGTCGTCTTTGGGGACATAAACTCGGCCGCGGTTACGATTGATGAGGTACGAAGAAATCGTTCTTATAGGCTACACTTTGCAGAGGGCGCTTGTAACGCTGATCTGTGACGTGGGAATATATTTCATACTCAGCTTACCATTCCTCTACAGTTATGTAATCAAAGACTACAACATTTACTTACTGAGCTGACCCCAGCCTGGGGTTAGGGCCACAGCCACAATACAAATCCTAGGGTTTGAGCTATAATCTCGTAAGAGTAGTATTCTTATTCACTTTTAATTACTAACATTAAATGCTCAAGCCAGGTGCCTTTCTACTAGACAAGAAATTATAGGATACAATGTCATTTATTGTGCATTCTACAAGTACTAATTGAGATAATCAACTGGTATAAACCGTGCTTGCTCAAAAAAGTCCCAGCATGTGTCATCCACAATATAGTATAGCTCTTTTGTCTCCTTATGCTGCCGCAATGCATTCTTCCACTGGTGTGCATTCATAAGAGTTGCATTGTTGCTATGAAACTTCTTTAATCACTCCTGAAACTAATATTTATCCTATAAAGTCCAAATCTCTGCATACATTAGGCACTAGCAGACTTCGTCAACTTTTTGACGAAGTCTGCTGGTGCCTAACAGTTCCTCACACCCTCCTCCTCCTCCTCACCCTCCTCCTCATCCTCATTCTCATCCTTATCCTCACCCTCACCCTCACCCTTGTCCTTGTCCTTGTCCTTGTCCTCACCTTCACCTTCAACCTCAATGTGCCCTCTGGGTCTCTCTCTGTGTCCTCTCCTTCACCCTCGCCCTCACTCTCATGCTCAACCTTGTGCTTGCCATTGTCAGGAAAATAGGAGGGAGAGATGGGTGGGAAATCAGGGAGCTGGACACTAGGTAAGTGCTCTCACTCCCATCCTTCTTGCGTTCCCCAGGGCCTTGTCTACCAATGTAGATGTCCCCACACCTTCTTGTGCCTCCTCTGAGGTGCTCCTCTTAGCACAACTTCAATGCGTATACAACACTTATCAAAGTGCACTTCCATGACCAATCTACGAGTATAGGATGTGCAGTATTTATCTTGTCATCATCCCGCCACTCAACACAGTCCATTATTTACTCAACCATGACCCCGTCCTCAACCTCAACTGTGACCTCAACCTCAACAGTGACCTTGACCTCAACAGCGACCTAGCCTTCGACCTCAATTTGCATACATGCACTTGCACATGTGCCTGCATCTGTGCCCACATGCTCATGCACCCACACCTACATGCTCATGTGCTGTCATCCTGGCTCTCAACCATGCCCTCGCCCTCGACTATGCCTCCTCCCTCATCTATGCTACCACAGCCTTACCCCCAACCACGGCCTTGACCACGAGTGCAACTGCATGCTCGACTTCAATTTGCACTCATGCACCTGCACCTGCAAAATGTCCTTCTCGCCCTCACCTTTACCCTCATTCTTGCTTTCACCCTCACCCTTGCTCTTGCCCTCACTCTTACCCCTGACTGCAACCACATGCTTGACCTCAATTTGTGCCCACACGCTCATGCACACTTGTTCATGCACACCTCCCTGCACCTCCTCAGAGGTGTTCCTCTCAGCACAACTTTGATGGGTGTTGTACACCCTTCAAAGCACACTAACATGACCAATCTGCAAGCACTGTCTCTCCACAGATCTCCTGAGGCCTGCCCAAAGATCTGATGTCATGGAGACCCAGGCTCCGATTGCAACGGCATTAATAACAGGACTTATTCACAGTTATTAATCTAGTGTTGTTCCAACCAGGAATTGAACCAAGGACCTCAGGGCCTTGCATTCATTCAACCAGGTGTACTAACCACTACACCAACTGACTATTACAGCCTTATGTAACTAATATAGTAAGTACTATTGTTACTGAGATAAGATAAGATAAGATAAGATAAGATAAGATAAGAGCTTGGTGCAGTGGCTAGCACAGCTGTTTGAATAAACTAGGCCTCTGGTTCAATTCCAGCTGGTGCAATCACATTAAATACAGTATTAATATATGACTAAGAAGGCTTTGTAAATCTGCAGTTTAACTGTGGTTAATAGAATCAATATATACCCTTGATCCGGGGCTATCGTTAACTGCATCATGGTTAATAGTAAACCAGCTCAAGGGACTCAAGCTTTTGCCAATATAAGTAATCAGCCAGGTAAACTTAATACTAAAAGAAAAAGAGATGATGAGCTAGAACTATCTACATCCTATAAAACTAAGAAAGTCACAGTAAGCAAGCCTCTACCTAGTAGATCAATACAAGGATTTTTATGGGATAGTGAAAACTGGAGTTGTGCATATAATAGTCTGCTCACAATCTTATTGACTACCTACACTAACAGTAAGCAACTATGGACAAGTAGCACTATACAACCATATAAAAGCCTGAATATTGTTAAAACTGCATTTGAACAGGTCCTTACAAACTCTTCTCAATTATCTATGACCTGGGCAAGAAATGAAGTACAATCATCACTTGGCTTAAGACATCTTGAATTGAGATTTCAAGGTCAGCAAGATACAGATCTGTATATGTTGGCTTGAGAGTTGTTAGGTATAAATGAAGATGTAGTAAGTATTAATTACCATTGTAGAGCTTGTGACTACCAATCTGAAGCTGAGGGATCAGATGATATTTGTTGGACATTTACACAAAATATATGGAAAAACCATCCAAGCAAATTTGAAACATATAAAGGCAAAAGTGTACAACAGTGGTTATATGCTGCTCATGTTTAAAAATCAAATGCTTCATGTTTACACTGTCAGAGGCCATTACAATGTATAGTGACATATGATAGTGCTCCTTGTTTTGTTGTTTGCATTACTCATGATACTAAAGTCAATATTGAATCAGAGATCACTATAACAGAACTCAGTACAAAATATAGATTATGTAGAATTGTATATTATGCCAACTTTCACTTTGTATGTAGAGTAATTGATCATTCAGGAGACATATGGTCTCATGATGGCGCAAAACATGGCAATGAAGCAAGCTATGTTGGAAACATTGTGAATTTTAATATGAGAAAACTACAAACAGCGGGAGATTATACTATGTGCTTGCTTGTATATATAAAACTTATAAATAGAGATGGTAGTTAACTAATACAATAGAAGCTTCTTAATGTTCCTCATCAATCGTATTGCCAGAAATGGCCTTCTTCAACCAAGTAGAGCAGCAGGCCCTGTTCTGTGTTCCAGTCCACCAAATCGTTCTGTAGACGTGCTGGCCCTAGCTTATCGAGCTTGCTGAGTGCCTCTGCGACCTCCTGCTCACGCTCTCCACATTCTCGAATGCGGCGGAGCAGTGCCTTTTCTGGTACCACTGACATGTGCCCTCTCTTGGCTGCCAGTACTCGGAAGCGATCGGGTTGCAACATGACTCGGTTCAGGTTGTCATCGGCATCATCCTTCTGGTGATCAGGCCTGCGCGACAGCGCATCTGCCCTACCATTGGAGGTGCCTGGCTTGTGTGCAATGACAAAGTCGAACCGCGACAGATAGAGAGCCCAACGTGCCTGCCTGCGTGTGAGGTTTTGTGCGGCCTTCCAGTACTCGAGGTTCTTGTGGTCCGACTGGATCTCGAACACACTAGGAAGACCCTCGAGGTAGTGGCACCAGGCCTGCAGGGCACGGATGATAGCGAGCATCTCCTTGTCATAGATCTCGTAGTTGCGTTCTGCATCGCTCATTGACTCAGAGTGGAAAGCCACAGGGTGCCATTTGCCGTCCTCCCCCTCCTGAGACAGAACCGCACCGGTAGCATACCCGGATGCATCGACTTCAATGCGGGTTTTGCAGTCTGGGTCATACATGCTCAGGACAGGGCTTTCAGTGAAACAACGCTTGAGCTCATCGAATGCTGACTGCTCTTTGGCACCCCATTGCCAGGGAGCATTACCCGTGAGACGGTCGAGGGGTTTGCATACTGCGCTGAAGTCCTTAATGAACCGCCTGTAGAAATTCGCGAAACCGCGGAACTTCCGTACGTCTGAGGCGTTCTGAGGGACAGGCCATTCTGCGATACCCCTGACCTTCACTGGGTCTATCTCCACACGGTTCTCCGAGACGAGCACACCTAGGTACTCAACCTTCGGCTGTTCGAATTTGCACTTCTCTGGCTTGCAGAACAGGTGTGCTCCGCCAGACGCTTCAGGACCTCACGCACCAGTGTGCGGTGTTCCTCGATGTCGTTGGTGAATATGAGGATGTCGTCGAGGTAGATAGTGATTTTGCCGAGTATGATGAGGTCCTTGAAGATGTCATTCATGAGCGCAGAGAATGTACTGGGTGAGTTGGCCAGTCCGAAGTACATCACGTTCGGTTCAAACAGTCCGTGATTGGTAACAAAGGCAGCCTTCCATTCATCACCAGTCTTAATCCGCACGTTGTTGTACCCCCAACGGATGTCAAGCTTTGTAAAGTACTTGGCCCTCTTGAGTTGATCCATCAAGTCCGACACCAACGGTAGTGGGTATCGGTTCTTAATGGTGATGTCATTCAATCGCTGGTAGTCCTGTACAGGACGTAGGCTGCCGTCCTTCTTTTTAACGAAGAAGAACGGTGATGACATCGGTGACTTCGACTCTTGAATATATCCTTTGGCCAAGTTCTCGCTAAGGAACTTGTCAAGCTCAACCTGCTCGCTGGGCGACAGGGGGTACACCTTGGAATGGAACATCCTAGCATCTGGTACGAGTTCTATAGCGTGGTCGTAGGGTCCATGCTCAGGTAGACGTTCGGACGCCTCTTTCGAGAACACACGCAGATACTCGTGGTACTGGGGAGGTACGATCTCTTCGACAGGACGGACTTCCTTCTTCTGGTACTCTTGTTCAGCGAGCTGTTGAGAGTACGTGTAGCTCGCCGACACAAAGATCTTAGGGGTACCTCGAAGTCGTCGTCCATCTTCCAGTGCATTGAGAAGAGACTCCTCAGTGCCATCCCATTCCGGCAGAAAACCTGGTGGTGGAGGCCTATCTTCCTCCTCCTCCTCGACCATTATGGCCGTGCATATCCTACCCATCGTCTTTGCCTTCCGCACCCGTCGAGAACCATTGCGCGCTGTAAGCCGTACCTCCGTATCACGCGCTTTGGTTTCAACAGGTTTGGATGCCTTCCGATGAGCTGGACATGCCTCTGGACATCTCGATAGGCGCAGCGAGCCACGTTCCCAATCTACTTCAGGGTTGTGTTCGCGCAGCCAGTCCAGGCCAATAATCACATCCTCTTCTCCTATGTCCGTCACCACAAACACCACCTTCTCCTGGTGGTCTCCAATCGCCATATCCAACACGGCTACCTCCGTGATCGTCCCATCAATTCTCAGTACCATCTATGTTGTACAGAGGAATTGGCCTTGCCAACTTCCTCGTCGTAAACTGGTTCTTCTCTACGAACCGTCTATGTAAAAACTTAGTAGTAGCTCCACTATCTACCATTGCTACAATGTCCTTATGTCGCTGCTTGCCAATTAACCGTACCGGTATATGAAAGTGTTGACCACTGTGATTTACCTCATATACAAATGCGGAACTCAGTACAGAAAATCGACTATTACTACAAGAGCCGGCACACGCAGCGTCCAGTGCGGCTCTAATCAGAAACCCTCCTTCTTCTCAGCGGTTGTAAGGGCCGCAATCTTCTCCTCCATCGCCTTGAGCTGGGCCTGAAGAGCCGCTACTTCCATGGTCGCAGTGGATGAGGAAGCAGCTTGCTGACTCTTCAACCACGGACAGTCATACTTACGATGTCCGGGCTGGCCACAGATGTAGCAGTTTCCTGGGAATAGCTTCTTCCCAGTAACAGCCGCCTTCTCTCCCTTCTTCTTCCATCCAAATGACTTCGGCCGTTCTTCCTCTCTGGTGACGAGGGCCTGGTCGAGCGACAGCGCCACCATCTGGATTTTGGTGAGGTCCGAGATGTCGTGAGCACTGGTGGCGAGGATGTCCCGGAGCCTGGGAGGCAGGCCAGAGCGGTAGTGTTCGCGTTTGTCCTCGTCGCCGAAGCCGGTCCACGCTGCCGCTGCATTGAACTGCGCCGTGTACTCCTGGACAGTGCCAACCTTGCGATACGCCTTGCAAAGCTTGACAAGTTCAGCGATGGCAGCTTCCTTGTCGTCAGCCGCGCAGAAGTGATCCTTGAAGGCCGTGCTGAACTCGCCATAGTCTGCCCAAGGGCTAGTTCCGCTGGCGAGCTTTACAATGTGGGGGCCAGCCCAGGCTGCTGCTCCTTCTGTGAGCTTACTGAGGATGGTCATCCATATGACGTCGCTAGGCGTGCCAACCGCTACTGCCGTAAGGGTGTTGTAGTAGATCTGAGCGGCGGACACAAAGCGGAGACCATCCTGTGCGGATTTTCCATCGTATTTGCGTGGGGCGATCTGGGAGAGGAGCTTGGAGGTGTCTAACGTCGGTGCAGGGGCAGGAGTGGTCATGGTGGGTGCGGGAGGAGGATTGGGTGCAGGAGGAGGATTGGACGAGGACAACGATTGCAGGGTGTTGGAACTGGTAGCTTTCGGTTTCAGTTCCTTCTTTACTTTAGGCTTCTCTTCTGCCTTAGAAGTCGACGCAATGGGTGATGAGGGGTTTGAGCTTCGTCGTTGTCCGAGCCGTTCAGTGACGAGTGCGATAGTTTTGTCAAGAGCGGGGGAGCCTGTGGATCGACTGGGTACATGACTGGGGGCACGGCTGGGGGGCCGGGTGCCGGGGCGACTTCGTGCAGCAGCAACAGCTGCCCATGTGGGCCTTGTGGAGGGGGCTGGCGGTGGCTGGGCGAGTCGGTCTAAGATCACCTGCTGTTGGCTAGGGTGTGGGCAGGTAAAGGGGTGGAATGGAGCCCACTGGGTGGGTGTCCAGTCAAAGGTGAAGTCGCGGTGTGGGCAGGGCTAGCAGTCGCAAACAAACCACTGTTGTTCGGTGGTGTTCCAGTGCTGGTCTTCGACCGCGGTGCTGTGAAATGCATGTGGCCTTTGACTGCAAGCCACGGTGAGGGGAGTGGAGGTAGCTCGCTTCCTATCCCAGGAATAGAAATGGCAGGTGCACGATCCAACACTGTCTGCTCAGCCTCCTCGGCCTATTGCTGTGTCTTAACCCAAGGGACACGAGCCCAAGGGTGTTCTGCCTTGGCTTTGTTTCGCCGCCTTTCTCTAGCCTCCCACGCCATGAGGCGGACCACTTCTGTCAGTACCGGGGTCTCGTGTTAGGAGCTTTCCGCATACTGTACCACTGAGAGTGGCAAGCCTCAGGTTGCGCCGAGACCACGTCCAATGGTGTGACTAGAGCGCGTACTACGCTAGGCCAACACAGAGGATCTAAGTGCGTACCATACGAGAAGGAAAGAATGTGTGTGGAGTACGCCGGTGCTCGTGTAGAAGTTTCAACCTAATGTTACGACTGGCTGTCGAGTAAGATCAGGGAGGAGGCTTACGAGACGAGCAAGGGCGTCGACGAGCACTTGTGCAGCGAGAGCGGAGCAGGGCTCGACAGTCAGGCTGGAGACAAGATGTATTGAGCGAGTAACTAACGAGCGAGAATACAGTGAGGCTTACCTGGAGACAAGAGGTCGAAACTGAGGTCTCCAGGTAGCGAAGTACAGGCCTTATATACATGTAACGGACAATGGGAACCGGGGACAATAGGTAACTATGGACACGGGAACCAGTGGAAGAACAATGGTATGTAGTACAATGACAACGGGAACAATGGGTAACAGGAGTTATTGTACTGCGAGAACAAGGGACGGGTTTGCTAAACAACGGAGGACAATAAGGACGACGCGGGAGGCAAACAGTCCAAAAAGGGAAAGAGAGATGCTGGGGTAGGCGCTGAGCGTGCCGTTCATAACAACGACCGTCAGTTTTAACGTCAAATACCCAGCGGTTTTTGACAATCTTACGTCCTTTTGGACGATCGACCACATCATAAACATCGCGCCTGCGAAGGGCCTCTAGTTCTTCGTGGCAAGCGGTAAACCACTCCTTTTGCTCAGTCTTTGGTAGGCTGGTGATATCACGGTAAGTCCACTCGCGCACATTTGGCGGTGGTACTTTCTCCCCCTCATTTGGTGGGATCGCTTTCGCGATGAGGAATTGGATGAGACTAGCTCCCCCTTCCTGGCATAGTTGTGCCTCATCAGTTCTAGGAGCACGCAAGACACCTTCGACTTCTTCAGACGATTGACCTGATGACTCTTCTTCAGACTCGTCCTCATCTTCTTCTTCCTCGTCATCACTGTCATCATCGTCCTCGTCGGGGTCTGGGCCATCTGGACTAGGAGCTGAAGGTTGAGGTTGAGGTGGGACATATGCAGGTGTTGGATGTGAACCCAAGTCCTCCTCTTCCTCAGCATCGCTACTACTAGACGAGATTACAGGGGTAGGTTCCCTGTGCGTGCGCATCGAAGGTGGAAGAAAAACAGGTAGATCGCGTTCAGCAGATCTCTAACGTGATTGTGGAAGTGATCGGGTATAACTAGGTCCAGGAACCTGTTCATCCCTCGAAGGAGGTGCAGTCCGAGAGCGACTCGGCTGTTTACCAATCATTCGTTTCCACGATCCCCGTTTCTCAATATCCTTTGAAATGTCTGTAGGGTGTCGTGATTCACCATAGACATTGCCTTCGCAAACTGGTACTTTCCGCTCCCTCGCAGGCTGTCGCGATCCTTCCGCGACTTGCCTTTCAACCGGAGGAGGTTGCGGCGGCATAGGGTGTTGCACTACTGGTACATTCTCCCTGCGCTGTGCGCTAGGTTGAGATGGTACAGGGGTACAGCCGGAGCTGGTGCAGGTGCGACGTCTCGCGCCTTACCCTTGCCCTTTGTGGAAGGTTTTGTGGGAGGACGGCGTGGCTCATCACCGTCATCAGGGAGTAAAGAAGGAGTAGTTGCCTGGTTGACAGGTTCAACTGGTTCGGGTGCATCATGCTGCCCTTGTCGCTTCTTGTCGTGCGAGCACTTTGGAAATGAGGCCTCGTCAAACAATGCTTGTGCAGCAGTAAAGATGACGTTGTTTGGCAAGCGCATGAACTTATGGTTGTGGTTACCAGCACCAATACCAAGATAAATCATCAGCTCCGACTTGGGCGATAATTTGTTCTTGCAAATTTCGGGTGGCAAGTATACATATGCTCCACAACCGAATACTCGAAGGTGACTGATGTCTGGCTTGGTACCATGCAAAAGTTCGTATGGTGTCCGCCATTTAAGGCGATGCATGGGGGTCCTGTTGTACAGGTGCGCTGCATGTTCGAAGGAGAATTCCCACCAAGACTGAGGAACACAGGCATCATGCCGCATAGCTTCACTCTTGTCCATGAGTGTTCAAATGATTCGCTCTGCACAGCCATTCTGTTGATGAATATGAGGCGCGCTTGGAATGATCTCGATGCCGCGGTCTTTGAGCATGTTAGTGTAGGCAAGTGATTTAAGTTCGCCTCCAGAATCTGATTTCCACTTGATTATCTTCGCATCGTACTGCGTCTCGACATATGCGATCCATTGTCGTGTAGACGGCAGTGCATTGGCTTTGGTGCGAAGACAAATCTCCCATGAATATGATGTGTAGTCATCATAAAATAGGATTGCGTGCTTGTACTTGTGGTACGATGGCACGGGGAAACTTTTCAGATCAACATGGATCAGCTCAAAAGGCTTAGATGCACGCCGATTGTCAATTGGGTGAGATTGCGATGGCATTTTGCCTTCAGCACATCCACGGCAAATTGAGTTCCTTTTGGGAGTCTCAACAATCGGACACTTCTCAGTGTGCTTCCGAAGGTGTCTCAGCACGTCGTCTGAAGGATGACCTAAGCGACGGTGGAGAGTATCATGGTCTATGCCTGCTAGGGCGACCATGCTTCGCGCCTGAACAGGCTGCGTATAAATCACGTATATTGTATCACCAACTTCATGTGGGTCGAAAGAAACCACATGGTTCTTGCTGCTGTAAAGCGAGATCTTGGCGGTAGTAGCACGCACTGACATCCCGCTTCGCAGAAGAGCACCCATAGATATGAGTTTGTTGGTGAGATTTGGAACCAAGGCAACGTTTGTCAACCTTAAAGTTCTGCCTGTCTCTAATAGTAGGAAGACAGTGCCTTCGCCAGTCATATACGTCGTACTATCAGCAGTGCTGAGCAGACGTTTGGTCTTGTAGTAGCAGAAATCAGCGAAATCACCCAAGGAGTAGGTGAAGTGTGTCGACGCTCCTGAGTCGAGCATCCAGACACTGTTATTGCGATCAACTGATTTCGCTTTCCCCTTGCACTTCGTGCACGCTGCATATGTAGAGCGGTGAAGACATGAATTATCTTCTGCAGCTACTGATAATACAGTTGTAGCTACAGGTATGCGTGATACATCTACACAACGAGAGGAACTTGCAACACTAGTCACTGCCGATTGAGGCATGCAGTCAGCATACAACTCATGGTGTAGTGGGGAATGGACTGACCATTGACGATCGAAGAACTCCTCGACGTCTTCGTCCCGCTCATCCTCACTGCTGAGTCCGAGGGATACGGCTTCCTCCATGTCCATGTCCATGTCTGCGGCGACGGCGCCTATGCGCTCCCTGAGATTCGGGCTGATGCGCGACTCTAGGGTGTACCGGCGGTGCTTGGGCTCTTGCTCCTCGCTGTCCGAGTCCTCGTCGCTGAGCACCTCGAAGATCCTGGTGCTGCTGCGAACGATGGGCGTGGGGCTGCACAATATGGGGCTGGTGGAGCAGGAGTCCTCGCTGAGTGTCGCGGAGGATTCCGGCGAAGAGCGCCTGGAGCGCTGCTCTGTTGTCAGCGTTTGGACGGAGTCCTTGCTGCGGCTGCTGGCCATGAAGAGCATCTTGAGCTTGCGGATGCGCTCGGTGGTTGCCTCGACGCCCAGCTCCTTCACGAGGTCGAATGCCTGCGTGAGCGCAGGGTACTGGTTTTTTAGGCCAGTCCTTGCGTGGAGGGGCTTGACGGGCTTGTGCAGGAGTGCACGGGGGTCTCGCGACTGCG
The DNA here is from genome assembly GCA_002900995.3 of Ganoderma boninense. Classification (NCBI taxonomy): domain Eukaryota; kingdom Fungi; phylum Basidiomycota; class Agaricomycetes; order Polyporales; family Polyporaceae; genus Ganoderma; species Ganoderma boninense. The sequence goes on along the minus strand of PJEW03000013.1, from coordinate 984,474 downwards.
GCACCGTGTCCATCTCGCCCTTGGTGATCACAGGGTGTGAATCAGCGACGTGGGCGATGTGCGCATGGTGATGCGCACCTTGGTGCTGCTGGAAGCGGCCGCGTCCTCCGCGCCTGCCCCGATGGGTTTGCTGCTGCTGCCCCTGAGGGCGCTGCTGCTGATGCTGCTGCTGGCCTTGCGGGCGCTGCTGCTGGCGGAAAGTGGGGTCTTGCGGCTTGCGCTTGACCGCACTGATCTTGTTTGCGCTGTCGCGCGGCTTCTGCTGGTGGGGCCCCTGGCGCTGCTCCCAGTACATGATGACGCGGTTGCGAACATCGTCGAAGGTGACTAGACGGACAGCTGGAGTAGTTGCCGTCGGCACGAGGCCTGAGGTGTAAACTTGGATGATGGGGTCCATCGCGGATGGGAGCTTCGAGAGGAGGATCATCCCCTTGATGTGCTCAGCGATGGTAAACTGGTTGGTCTCGAGCATCTGGAAGTGAGCGCGGAGCTTGTCCATCGCAGGAATGGGGTTGGAGTCGCTAGAGATGGTGACGCCCATGGCAGCATGGAAGTCCTGGTAGACGATCGGGATGCCGGGCTTCCCGTAGGTGTCCTTGAGGTAGTCCCAGACCTCCTTGGCGGTGGTCTTGGAGTCGATCGCAGTGCCGATGCTGTCATCGACACGGACACGGATGCTGCCGCGAGCGGCGGTGTCGTCCTCGTTCCAATCGTCGACCTTGTCCTCGTTCGAGCCGTCAGCGGCCAAGGTTGGACAGGCCTTGGTCATGGGCTTTGTCCAACGGCCCGTCGTCTGGAGGTACGCCTCCATCTTCGGCGCCCACTGAAGGTAGTTGGGGCCGGTGAGGAGCAGAACGAGGTTGGTGAGGTTGTTCGGCATGGCAATCAATAAGGTGATTGAAGTCTGACCAAAAGATATGGTCAGTCACCATTCGCAGCGACAATAATGAGGAGAGAATGCCAAAAGCGTATACTGGCAGAGGTTCCCCCTCTGTGTAGCATGGCAGGCAGCGATCAAAGAGATCGCACCACCTCCAAGCCACCATCGTGCATGGACGGCCGCGTATGATCGCGCCAGATCCAATGCCCAGAAGGTTTGCCATAACGGCGACAAGAGGTTTGCCAGGTGAGCTGGTGCAAAGTGGAATGCAGCCAGCAATGAGTGGCGCAGTATCTACAACATCGACCAGGGCTCATAACCTGTTGAACATAGTGGGAGACGCCCACTATGGGGAGGGCACTACACGCAGTGTGCATGCATACTCACCTGGCTAGTGTGAGGTAGAGGCTTGTATTGTCATGAACGGCACGCTCGGCGCCTACCCCGGCGTCTCTCTTTCCCTTTTTGGACTGTTTGCCTCCCGCGTCGTCCTTATTGTCCTCCGTTGTTTAGCAAACCCGTTCCTTGTTCTCGCAGTACAATAACTCCTGTTACCCATTGTTCCCGTCGTCATTGTACTACATACCATTGTTCTTCCACTGGTTCCCGTGTCCATAGTTACCTATTGTCCCCGGTTCCCATTGTCCGTTACATGTATATAAGGCCTGTACTTCGCTACCTGGAGACCTCAGTTTCGACCTCTTGTCTCCAGGTAAGCCTTGCTGTATTCTCGCTCGTTACTTACTCGCTCAATACATCTTGTCTCCAGCCTGACTGTCGAGCCCCGCTCCACTCTCGCTGCACAAGTGCTCGTCGACGCCCTTGCTCGTCTCGTAAGCCTCCTCCCTGATCTTACTCGACAGCCAGTCGTAACATTAGGTCGAAACTTCTACACGAGCACCAGCGTACTCCACCCACACTCTTTCCCTCTCGTACGGTACGCACTTAGATCCTCTGTGTTGGCCTAGTGTAGTGCGCGCTCTAGTCACACCATCGGACGTGGTCTCGGCGCAACCTGAGGCTTGCCACTCTTAGTGGTACAGTACGTGGAAAGCTCCTAACACGAGACCCCGGTACTGACAGAAGTGGTCCGCCTCACGGCGTGGGAGGCTAGAGAAAAGCGGCGAAACAAAGCCAAGGCAGAACACCCTTGGGCCCGTGTCCCTTGGGCTAAGACACAGCAATAGGCCGAGGAGGCTGAGCAGACAGTGTTGGATCGTGCACCTGCCGTTTCATTCCTAGGATAAGGAAGCGAGATTCAACGTGGCTTGCCAAGCCTGGGGACACGTATTTCACCCCACTGCAGTACAGGACGAGTACTGGGACGAAGATAAGCAAGCCTGGTACTACTGCGAGGAGCAACCGTGCCCCCACCGATCACACACATTCAACGATACTCTTGAAACTCGCGAAGGCATCGCCCCTAGACTCCTCACCACCAAAGAACAGGAAGTCCTAATCCGCGCGAAGATCGCAAACCCACCAGCACCTGCACCTCGAGATCCAAGCCGACCCCCAGCTCGCCAAGCCGCCCTCATCGCATCCAGGAACCCCTCATCCCGCCCTGCCTCATGCCCTACCTCACAACCCCAGAGTCGTGTCCAGAGTCGAATCCCCAGTCCTGCACGATCGACAGGGTCTCCCATCCTCGACAAGACTCTTGAACTCGTCACAGAGCGTCTTGGACAGCGACGAACCTCAACTCCCGCAACCCCCATTGCTTCAACTTCTAAACTCCCAAAGGCAGAGAAAAAGCCGGAAGTAAAGAAGGAACCCAAGCAAGAAACCATCAGCCTCAACACCCCACAACCCTCATCCTCTTCATCATCATCGGCTGCACCCAGTCGACCGTCCACACCCGCTATGACTACCCCGGCCCCTGCTCCACCATTCGATACCTCCAAACTCCTTACCCAGATCGCCCCACGTGACTACGATGGGAAGTCCGCCCAGGATGGTCTTCGCTTTGTGTCTGCAGCCCAGATCTACTTCAACACCCTCACAGCGGTGACTGTCGGCACACCACCTGATGTGGTATGGATGACCATCCTCAGTAGGCTCACGGAAGGAGCAGCGGCCTGGGCTGGCCCCCACATCGTGACGCTCGCTGGTGGAACTAGTCCTTGGGCAAACTACGCCGCGTTCAGCACAGCCTTCAAGGACCACTTCTGCGCAGCTGACGACAAGGAGGCTGCCATTGCTGAACTCGTCAAGCTTTGCAAGGCATACCGCAAGGTCGGCACCGTCCAGGAGTATACCGTGCAGTTTAACGCAGCCGCGGCTCGAACCGGCTTTGGCAACGAGGACAAACGCGAACGCTACCGCTCGGGCCTGCCTCCCAGGCTCCGGGACGTCCTCGCCACCAGTGCCCACGACATCTCGGACCTCACCAAAATCCAGAAGGTGGCGCTGTCGCTCGACCAGGCCCTCGTCACCAGAGAGGAAGAACGGCCGAAGTCGTTTGGATGGAAGAAGAAGGGGGAGAAGGCGGCTGCTACTGGGAAGAAGCCGTTCCCAGGAAACTGCTACATCTGTGGCCAGCCCGGACATCGTAAGTATGACTGTCCGCGGTTGAAGAGTCAGCAAGCCGCTTCCTCGTCCACTGCAACTACGGAAGTAGCGGCTCTTCAGGCCCAGCTCAAGGCAATGGAGGAGAAGACTGCAGCCCTTACAACTGCTGAGAAGAAGGAGGGTTTCTGATTAGAGCCACACTGGATGCTGCACGTGCCAGCTCTTGTAGTAATAGTCGATTTTCTGTACTGAGTTCCGCGTTTGTATATGAAGTAAATCACAGTGGTCAACACTTTCATATACCGGTACGGTTAATTGGCAAGCAGCGACATAAGGACATTGTAGCAATGGTAGATAGTGGAGCTACTACTAAGTTTTTACATAGACGGTTCGTAGAGAAGAACCAGTTTACGACGAGGAAGTTGGCAAGGCCAATTCCTCTGTACAACATAGATGGTACTGAGAATTGATGGGACGATCACGGAGGTAGCCGTGTTGGATATGGCGATTGGAGACCACCAGGAGAAGGTGGTGTTTGTGGTGACGGACATAGGAGAAGAGGATGTGATTATTGGCCTGGACTGGCTGCGCGAACACAACCCTGAAGTAGATTGGGAACGTGGCTCGCTGCGCCTATCGAGATGTCCAGAGGCATGTCCGGCTCATCGGAAGGCATCCAAACCTGTTGAAACCAAAGCGCGTGATACGGAGGTACGGCTTACAGCGCGCAATGGTTCTCGACGGGTGCGGAAGGCAAAGACGATGGGTAGGATATGCACGGCCATAATGGTCGAGGAGGAGGAGGAAGATAGGCCTCCACCACCAGGTTTTCTGCCGGAATGGGATGGCACTGAGGAGTCTCTTCTCAATGCACTGGAAGATGGACGACGACTTCGAGGTACCCCTAAGATCTTTGTGTCGGCGAGCTACACGTACTCTCAACAGCTCGCTGAACAAGAGTACCAGAAGAAGGAAGTCCGTCCTGTCGAAGAGATCGTACCTCCCCAGTACCACGAGTATCTGCGTGTGTTCTCGAAAGAGGCGTCCGAACGTCTACCTGAGCATGGACCCTACGACCACGCTATAGAACTCGTACCAGATGCTAGGATGTTCCATTCCAAGGTGTACCCCCTGTCGCCCAGCGAGCAGGTTGAGCTTGACAAGTTCCTTAGCGAGAACTTGGCCAAAGGATATATTCAAGAGTCGAAGTCACCGATGTCATCACCGTTCTTCTTCGTTAAAAAGAAGGATGGCAGCCTACGTCCTGTACAGGACTACCGGCGATTGAACGACATCACCATTAAGAACCGATACCCACTACCGTTGGTGTCGGACTTGATGGATCGACTCAAGAGGGCCAAGTACTTTACAAAGCTTGACATCCGTTGGGGGTACAACAATGTGCGGATTAAGACTGGTGATGAATGGAAGGCTGCCTTTGTTACCAATCGCGGACTGTTCGAACCGAACGTGATGTACTTCGGACTGGCCAACTCGCCCAGTACATTCTCTGCGCTCATGAACGACATCTTCAAGGACCTCATCATACTCGGCAAAATCACTATCTACCTCGACGACATCCTCATATTCACCAACGACATCGAGGAACACCGCACATTGGTGCGTGAGGTCCTGAAGCGTCTGGCGGAGCACGACCTGTTCTGCAAGCCAGAGAAGTGCGAATTCGAACAGCCGAAGGTTGAGTACCTAGGTGTGCTCGTCTCGGAGAACCGTGTGGAGATAGACCCAGTGAAGGTCAGGGGTATCGCAGAATGGCCTGTCCCTCAGAACGCCTCAGACGTACGGAAGTTCCGCGGTTTCGCGAATTTCTACAGGCGGTTCATTAAGGACTTCAGCGCAGTATGCAAACCCCTCGACCGTCTCACGGGTAGCGCTCCCTGGCAATGGGGTGCCGAAGAGCAATCAGCATTCGACGAGCTCAAACGTCGTTTCACTGAAAGCCCTGTCCTGAGCATGTATGACCCAGACTGCAAAACCCGCATTGAAGTCGATGCATCCGGGTATGCTACCGGTGCGGTTCTGTCTCAGGAGGGGGAGGACGGCAAATGGCACCCTGTGGCTTTCCACTCTGAGTCAATGAGCAATGCAGAACGCAACTACGAGATCTATGACAAGGAGATGCTCGCTATCATCCGTGCCCTGCAGGCCTGGCACCACTACCTCGAGGGTCTTCCCAGTGTGTTCGAGATCCAGTCGGACCACAAGAACCTCGAGTACTGGAAAGCTGCGCAAAACCTCACACGCAGGCAGGCACGATGGGCTCTCTATCTGTCACGGTTCGACTTTGTCATTGCACACAAGCCAGGCACCTCCAATGGTAGGGCAGACGCGCTGTCGCGCAGGCCTGATCACCAGAAGGACGATGCCGATGACAACCTGAACCGAGTCATGTTGCAACCCGATCGCTTCCGAGTACTGGCAGCCAAGAGAGGGCACATGTCAGTGGTACCAGAAAAGGCACTGCTCCGCCGCATTCGAGAATGTGGAGAGCGTGAGCAGGAGGTCGCAGAGGCACTCAGCAAGCTCGATAAGCTAGGGCCAGCACGTCTACAGAACAATTTGGTGGACTGGAACACAGAACAAGGCCTGCTGCTCTACCACGGCCGAGTTTATGTCCCCAAAGACGACGCGCTCCGAGCAGAGATAGTGCGCATTCACCATGACCTCCCGCCTGCTGGACACCCTGGCCAGGCAAAGACGGTGGAGTTGGTTACACGGAACTACTGGTGGCTGGGCATGGCAAAGTTCATTAAGGATTATGTTGAGACCTGCGACACTTGTCGCCGTGGCAAGACTTCACATGCGAAGCCACACGGTCCTCTTCAACCCAACGAGATCCCAGACGGCCCAGGCCAAGTAGTTACCTGTGACTTCATCACTGGACTGCCGGAGGTGGATGGATACAATGCGCTCCAGCTTATTGCTGATCGGCATGGAAAGATGATTCACCTTATTCCATGCACCGAGGAGATCGACACGGAAGGGACTGCAGACAACTTCATTAGAGAATGGTTCCGTCTACATGGACTCCCGCGAAAGATCATCTCTGATCGGGGGCCCCAGTTCTCTAGCAAGCTCTTCCGTGCAATCCTTAAAGGCCTCGATATAGAAAGCGCATTGTCCACAGCTTACCACCCGCAGATGGATGGGCAGTCGGAGCGATGGAACCAGGAGATTGAGGCGTACCTGCGGATGTACTGCTCAAGGCGCCGCGACGATTGGGTCAAGTGGCTACCAACAGCAGAGTACTGCTTCAACTCGCGCATACATTCATCCACAGGGTACTCGCCGTTTTACCTCATGTACGGCTATGAACCTCAGTTCCACGTTCCGATGCTATCCACCACGGTGCCTACGGCGGATGAACGAAGAGAGGAGTTGCGGCAGGCAAGGGAGGATGCGACCTCAGCCTTAACCCTGGCAGCAGAGCGGATGAAGGAGTACTACGATCGCTATGTCTCCGCTGCTCCAGCGTTCAAGGAGGGTCAGAAGGTGTGGCTCGACACTAGGAATTTCCGGGTCCCTGGGGTCTTTCGGAAACTGGTGGACCGGTACGCTGGCCCATACCCTGTCAAGCGCAAGGTGGGCAACTTCGCTTATGAGCTAAAGCTCCCCAAAGACATGGGACTCCACCCAGTGTTCCATGTGACACTCCTACACCCGCACAAAGAAAGCCAACTTCCCGGTCGACATCCCCCTGAACCCGCAGCTCTCGAAGTGGAAGGAGAGGAGGAGTATGAAGTGGAGGAAGTGTTGGACTCGCGTCGGTATGGGCGGTGGAAGAAACTGCAGTATCTTGTTCACTGGAAGGGCTGGGGCCCTGAACACGATAGCTGGGAAGACGTGTCGGATCTAGCAAATGCGCCAAAAGTGCTGCAAAAGTTTCATTCGACACATCCCGACGCTCCTGGCCCTCTCAACAAGAAGACTCGATCGTGAGGACACGATCCTTAGGAGGGGGGTATTGTCATGAACGGCACGCTCGGCGCCTACCCCGGCGTCTCTCTTTCCCTTTTTGGACTGTTTGCCTCCCGCGTCGTCCTTATTGTCCTCCGTTGTTTAGCAAACCCGTTCCTTGTTCTCGCAGTACAATAACTCCTGTTACCCATTGTTCCCGTCGTCATTGTACTACATACCATTGTTCTTCCACTGGTTCCCGTGTCCATAGTTACCTATTGTCCCCGGTTCCCATTGTCCGTTACATGTATATAAGGCCTGTACTTCGCTACCTGGAGACCTCAGTTTCGACCTCTTGTCTCCAGGTAAGCCTTGCTGTATTCTCGCTCGTTACTTACTCGCTCAATACATCTTGTCTCCAGCCTGACTGTCGAGCCCCGCTCCGCTCTCGCTGCACAAGTGCTCGTCGACGCCCTTGCTCGTCTCGTAAGCCTCCTCCCTGATCTTACTCGACAGCCAGTCGTAACATGTATCGAGTGAGGAGAAGAGAGAGAAGAGCTGTTTTGATTAGGGCCAATGAGGGCCATATATATACTACAGGATGTACTGTATTACTAAGGCTATACAGTACGGGAACGCACTGCCAGAGACATCTAGGCAGTGCGACACATGAGATGATCATGTGGGCGGCTATACAGTGCCTGTGCAGATGGATGAGATATCGGGCTGTGCCGATATCTATGTACACAGCTATGTCATGCATGCAGTGCTCGGCTATGCTGTTCAACACATTTTAACACGTCAAGTTTTCCGTACCCCCGAGCGCCTGTCCTATGCCAGTCACAGCAACTGCCCCATTTTGGGAATGATACTGTCCGCCAGATTAACGCCGCCACCGAGATAAACCTCCATCTTGAGACAAATAATAGGCACAACTTTTTGTTCAACATATGTCATAAATCAGCATTACACTGACTTCGTGAGCATCTAAAAATGTGTGAAGATGGTTTGCTATTCATCTACAGCCTGGAGTGCTTTAAATATGGGCAGAAAAAGAGGTAATATATTTCCATTACTTAGGTGCAATATAAAGGCCCTCGTAGCCCAGCTGGTTGGACGTTGACCGCGGCGCTCGTGCCGTTGGTTCGATTCCCGTTCGTGTTGTTCTGTCCTTTTGGCGCCCGATGTTAAACATCTCGAAAAGTTAATCCCACCGTCGGGGTAAACCCGACGGCCTTCGAGTTTAACTATCGAGCGCCCTACGGGCGCCTATCCTTACTGGAGAAGATGAACTATGAACTTCAGTAACTAGCGGCGAAAGATTATCCGACCTGGTTGAAACTGGTGTGACGCTAATACTCGACACTGAGAGAGAGAGCCTGTGGACGCAGGGGGCGATGGTGGGGTTGGAGTTGAGGAGTGCGAGGAAGTGGGTCACATCGTCCGATTTCTGGAGGCTGAGTTGGCGGAAGAGGTGGTCTAGGCTGCTTGGAAGCCAGCCCTTGCAGGTGAAGATGCATGCACGGAGCGCGCTGACTGGAAAGTCCGACATCATGATGGCCTGGGGCTGAGCTCATATAAGTAAAGCTTGACTGGCCTTGTGCGCGCACTGAAAAGGGGACGGTTTACAGCTGGGGTCCCGACAATCGAAAACTCGAGGGCAGGAGTAGGACACCTGCTTCAATAGTAGCGACAGTGAAAGACATTTACTGACGTAAGGTCTAGTCTTCTCCACGGCGATGCTTCGGTGCGTGTTCACGAAAGAGAAGTTCTTGAAGGTGCACATTACGAGAGAGGATTGGACCATGGACCACATCAGAACTTCCATAAAAGACTGAGGCACTGGGGGCACTGACGAGCACCCGGTCAATCCGAACGCACATCCCTCGATGGCCAACACATAACACCACAAGAAAATGGTTTCATAAGGTGCATATGGATCTAATATAACGAACTGTAACGCATTTACTCACCAATATTCAACTCATCTAAAATGAACTTGCCGTGAATCCCGAAGACTGGTTGATAGGTGTTTGGGCCTTCTGCCCCCATTGAGTTGGCCCCGGAAGAAGATTCAAGACGGAATTCGTATCCACTGTCAGTGGACAAGGGTGCAGAACAGTTTTTGTAAAGCATAGTGAGAGAACAGAGACAGGAGAGCAAGCTGAGGTCGTCGTCTCGCTGCTCGAGTCGCCTCTGCACAGCCACTACTGAGGCGGCGTTTACTGAGCACTGCTGAGCGCTACTGAGTGTACTGCCTCAGTGGCGCTCAGTGCCCTCAGTGCGAACGCAGGTTTCCTGATGCATGATGATAGAGACAGGCCGCAAAGGAAAACTAAATGTAGGAGAACTTAGAAGGTGAAGCGTAACGAAAGGTCGGAGCAGCAGCGGGTAAGGCTGAACACGGTTACAGTTAACACTGCGGTTAACAATTAACCGAGCCGCAATTTGAGCCGCAGTTTACTGTTAACCGCGGTGCAGTTAACTGCGGCTCCGGATCAAGGGTACAATCTTGAAACCGCAGTTTAACCGTGGTTTACAATGCTATATTAAATACATAATATTTACATATTTAATACTATTGTACCGGCCGGGAATTGAACCAGAGGCCCGGTGTGTTGAAACAGCCATGCTAACCACTGCACCATGAGCTCTTAATGAGCTTATACATATGTATATTCATATACCAACGACCTTTTGGCCCTTATCTTATCTTATCTATCTTATCTTATCTTATCTCAGTAAGTAAGAGTACTTATTATATTACTTACCAATGGCTGTAATGGTCTGTTGGTGTAGTGGTTAGTACGCCTGATCGAATGAATGCAGAGCCCTGAGGTCTCTGGTTCAATCCCCGGTTGGAACACTATTATATTAACAACTGTTAATCATCCCTGCGGTTTATAAATTGAGCCACGGTTTACATATTAACTGAACCGCGGTTAATAATAAACTGCGGTGCAGTTAAGGTGCGGCTCTGGATCAAGCCTTTCAAAGCACTGATAACTGCGGCTACGGCTCCGGCTCAACTGCGGTTCGAGCCGTGTTCAGCCTTAGCAGCGGGAGAGGTTGGGGCCGTGGTGACGAGTATGAGGTCATGCGAGCGTAGTAGAACATATAAAGGGATGTGCATTTGAGTCAGCGACAACCGCGAAGGGTCCGTACGTCGAGGCGGTTCGACGCGTACAGGGTTGCAGAGTTGAAAGAAACCATGCACGACGAGAGTGGATTGAACGGCGGGCATCATGAGAACATAAAGAAGAGATTATAGGAGACTTAGAGGACGCACGAGAGGAAGACGAAGGATTGAAGGAGATAATGACGACATTAGTGGCAAATGGAGAGAGAACGATTTAAGAGAGAGAGAGAAAGAGATGCTGAAGATGATGCAAATAGGCGTCAACAGATACCGGGGAGAATTGTTATATGGTAGCCATGATGATTCCCCATATTCCAGAGCTCAGCAATGAAGCATCTTCACCTATATTGTATGTTTTACCTGCTCTGCTTGATATAGGTACATTGCCCCTCCGGGCAGACCTGGCCACTGCCAGTATCAAGTATCTGCTGAAAGAATGTTAGATAGAGCCTGAGGGCGTCCGATGTCCGATGTCGGGGTAAATAGCGCACTGCGGGCGGGCTAAAGCCCGCCCTTGCACACTATACTGCTGTCCTACTCAGTTGTTGTTGAACAGCATAGCCGAGCACAGCATGCACGGCATAGCTGTGTACATAGATATCGGCACAGCCTGATATCTCATCCATCTGCACAGGCACTGTATAGCCGCCCCACATGATCATCTCATGTGCCACACTGCTCAGACGTCTCTGGCAGCGCATTCCCGTACTGTATAGCATTAGTAATACAGTACATCCTGTAGTATATATACTATGGCCCTCATTGGCCCTAATCAGAACACAACTTCTCTCTCTTCTCCTCACTCGATACAAGCCTCTACCTCACACTAGCCAGGTGAGTATGCATGCACACTGCGTGTAGTGCCCTCCCCATAGTGGGCGTCTCCCACTATGTTCAACAGGTTATGAGCCCTGGTCGATGTTGTAGATACTGCGCCACTCATTGCTGGCTGCATTCCACTCCGCACCAGCTCGCCTGGCAAACCTCTTGTCGCTGTTATGGCAGACCTTCTGGGCATTGGATCTGGCGCGATCACACGCGGCCGACCATGCACGATGGTGGCTTGGATGTGGTGTGATCTCTTTGATCGCTGCCTGCTATGCTACACAGAGGGGGAACCTCTGCCAGTATACACTTCTGGCATCCTCTCCTCATTGTTTGTCGCTGCGAATGGTGACTGACCATATCTTTTGGTCAGACTTCAATCACCTTATCGATTGCCATGTCGAACAACCTCACCAACCTCGTTCCGCTCCTCACCGGCACCACGTCCTGGCAGGAGGATACATATCTAACTGTAATAGCAGTCAAACAAGGATCCACGCCTAACTGTGATTACCGTCACCAGGCTCCTTCTATCCACTGTAGCTATGCACCCGGCACCTAATAATAACTGCACTCCGTCGGGCTCACGTGGTCACCCCGCGTTCGCTGTTGTCGTCGTCTTTGCAAGTCTCCTCATCACAGCCTGCAGCGTACGGGCCCTTCCTTTCTGAGGTCATTGAGAGACAGCAGCTCTGCTAGCATTTTTATATAATATCTGGTTCCCGGCGCCCCATACCATCCACTTCAGGAAGGTGTTCCCTCCCGGCCGAAGTCCAAGAACGTATTCTTTCATTTAAGGGGCCATATCATGTTGTTGGCGGCTTGCTCCCTCTACTTATGTTGCGATTCACATGTCATTGCTAATGTTATTGTTGTTGTGTCGCCACCTTGAATGGGATCTCTGGAGCGGGTCCCTGGCGTTGAAATCCTTCCCAGCTGGCACTGGCCAATAGTCCGGCTGGAACACAGCTGCGTGGGTAATACTGGGTATAAAACAGGTCAGTTACCATTGACAAGTAATCCTTGTACGCATCTCGAACTGCAATAGTTCATATGTTGATCCCGGAAATAATTCCAACGCGGGGAGCTGAATGGTGGCCGAGACAGAGCAACGGTGGGTCCGAGGACATCAGCATTGGACCTGGACCCACTTTCGAGGCTTCCCAGGAACTTCAGTGGCACCCGAAATTGCTTCAATGTTTTGTGAAGAATGATGCCTGACATACGTACAATAAGGGGCGCAGCAGCCAAATCAAGGTACAAAAACAGCACTGGGGAACAAGAAGAATACCAAGAGATAAGAGAGCGACAGAGAACACCAAGATGATAGCACAATGAATACAGCAAATATGAGGAGAGCGGCGGACCGTGGTCTTGACATAAGAGTACAGGGGGAGGGGACTGGAACTTGAAGGCGACGGAATGCGGACATTAGCAAAAGCGCAACCGTGCTGCAAGGCGCTACCTGACCTACAAAGGGACGCAAGAGTTTGCAGGCTCCGGCTCTATCCGGCAGGACCCTACAGCGACCAGGAGGCTACGTTTATCGCCTGTAGGATTCTATCGTGTACGATACGCTATTGTAGAGCAATGCAGTCGATTGGCAGGACCCGTTGGATAGCTGCATTGCCATGAAAGTCATCCAGCGGATGCGACGGTGAGTTACATGGAACTGTAGTGCCGCACAGGATTTGCGCCTCCAGCTATGATTCTCACTGACAGTCATTATTCTGGGTTGAATTCAATCCGTGATCACCGTCGACGCCGTCAGCCATCCAATACTGATTCCACTCATAGCGCCACTGTGAGCCTGAGGACACCCACCGCGCCAATGCCCAAGCTGTCCCTCAGGCCTCAGCGGTCTCCCTTTTAAAGTTCAAGCAAGGAGTCCCCAGTGTGCTGCATTGAGCTGAATCATACCCCAGTGGCTCGTTACCCCAATGGATTCACCTCTCGGTCCTCGGCTGGATGCGCTCGAATTGGCAGAAAGGGAAAGGTTTGCTATGACATCATTGTTGCCTCCTCCCAACATTTATAGACGTGGGGTGTTCAACTTCACCCCAAAGCGACTTGTCTTGTTCCACCATCTCCCCCGCTCGCACTCTCTCCCCTGGCTTGAAATCAGTGTCCTTGATCTTACTTCCCTCCTCCTACCAAACCCCGTTTTTGCCATCTTTCCTCTCCAGTACTAGGCTCAGGTGCGTCGATTTTCATCCCTGCGACTTGAATATGCCGCATAGCAGGTACGGTTCCTTGCATCAGGCTGAGTATGTTGGGCTTGCATCAGGCTGGGTATGTTGGGCTTGCATCAGGCTGGGTATGTTGAGATGGCGGCCGAGTCGGTCTTTGGGACTATTCAGAGTGAGCTACAGGCTCCGACACTCCTTTGTCACACAGAATGTTCAGAGGTGCGTGCTCACTGTATTACGAGTTTGGGCGAAGCGCGATCACGACGATCATACATCCACGCGCCGACAATTCAGGTGCGTGCTTAAATGTCTCATGGGAGCGTCCAGGTAAGCACTGCGCTTTATTCATGGCCTATTCTGGAGTTTGGGGCACTCGGAGCACATCGTTGATCATACGGTGAGTGGTTCGTGATGCCACGCTGGGCTCTCCTCCCATACACCTCCCATCCCATATATTTTCTGAGTTTATTACTAGCCTGTCCGTAGCATACATAATTTCGAATATAATTAATTTTGTTCATTAATCATTATCCGTTGTGGCGATCGCGGTTTGCGTGGAAGTGAAGGTCGGCGTCCTCCGCCATTTTCCACAGGAATTCGTAGGTCTCTACAGCGATAGGGTGGGTCAACTATATCACTGCGTGAAACGCCAGGTTATGACGAAAGGGAATCTCGTAGGAATTTCTTGATTCCAAGCTGATTCCCTCTAGATTCCGCCGTAGATTCCCCAAAGACGGGAATCCACTAGGTACCTGTGAATCCCTTGTAGATTCCTTCCACAATCCCTCTCTGTTGGGCAATAAGTGAGGCAAGGAAATGAATAAGTGGAACTTATCCTAAAAATGGCTTGTCGGGATTGTGATAACGTCCAGCGTCTCAGCCCTTATTTGCCCATTCCGCACTTGACTTCCTCCCTCTCTCACCACCACTGGCCTGTGCGGATCACCTCGCCCCCACCTCCCATCCAGGTATTCCTTGGCTGCGATGTAGGCTGGCTGTTACTGATCGTCCACCTTCCAGCTTCTCTATCACCGGCGGTTTACGAGGGGGACGGATCAACGCCGCCGTGGCGATGGTACGTTTCGCATCCGAACACCAAGCTATATACGCCTTTTTGACGGGCATACTCTCTCGCCAGCACTATCTGTACACGTATACGGCTCCATGTAAGCCTCGAAGGTCTTTCTCCTCCTCCAAATTACTCACGGATATGACTCGGATGCTCTCAGCTCAGTAGGTGAGTGGATATATGCGCATTTAGTTATGTATTGACTTTTCCACCCCCCAACTGTGTATTTCGGCGGCCCAGGAACACGGTGCGCCCTTCATCATGGCATATAGCGGTGGATCAGTTCGAGGATGCTAGATTGGTAAGTAAAGTGCCTTCCTCGTCAGTCTCCAAGCTTCGCATTTCCGCCAACTTGTGCTAGTTGGACTATGTATGCCATGTGTTCCAATATATTTCTCTTTACCTATTTTACAATACCACCCGAGATCATTGAGCTCTGGTGGATAGTATGAAGGCATGCTAGTAGATTATGAGGACAATAGGCGAATCATCGCGCTGCTACGCGAGCATGTCGTAATAAGTATATTGGTTTTGAATAACTGGGCATATGACATATCTACCAGCCACAGGTTACGGGGGATGCGGAACCTCTTGGGAACTTCGAGGGGAATCTGGACGGAATGTACAAGGAATGTAGTCAAACAATCCATATTCCCTAAACACTGGGAATCTAGCTGGAATCCGCGAGGAACATGCTGGGAATCTGTGGATTCCGCGCTAATCCCCAAAACTCGTAATCTGTTGTTTCACGCAGTGTATGCCCCTACCGTGACACATGCGAAGTTCTATAGAGTCCTACAAGCCTCTACAGTTTGCCACTGGTCCGGCTACAAACATATACAGGGCCTTGTGCGCTATGCTGTAAGCCCCTACATATCACTACACATCCTACAGGACTCCGCGGGGTACGTACGATCCCCTACTAACCTTGTAGATAATTACTAGACACTGTATATCCCTGCAATCCCGCTGCCTAGTTTGCTGATGGACAAGGATGGACATGATCGCAGCGACGACGTACTAAACAGCGCATTATCTGCCGTCCTCTCCGGAACCCTCCGAATTGAAGCTCTCGAGAGCGTCCAACACGCCAGAAATCGTGGAGATCCGAATCTCCTCACCAGACGCATGCCCCCTCTCACTCTCACTACCACCAGCCACAACTGCAGTGTCCACGGCCGTCTCGTGCACACTCTCGCCCTCGCCCATGCCACCTGTCGACATCCATGCCGGAACAAACCGCCACACGTGGAGACAGCGCAGTCTCAAAGCGCGACGCAGGGAAGCTTGACGATGTGCGTAAGCGTCAGCACCCTCGAGGTAATCATCGCGGTCAGCGAAGTTGCGCCCGACCATCTTGATCCACCGTCTTGCAGCCCACTCGTGGTATTCGGCAACACGGCGCATCTCCTGCCGCAAAAGTTCGCACTCCTCAGTCCATCGAAAGGCTCGCGCACGAGCCTTGCACCATTCAATACGCAGCGCTGCGCAGAGTGTTATTGACCCAGAAGGAATTCAATGAATCAAGTACGTACATTCCTGGAGATTCTTGTTTATGTCGACGTTGAGGATTTCCGAGCGGTTGACAAACATTGAACCCCCAGCGAACCAGATCCAAGATATTTGCCGAGCCCCTACTGATCCGCTACCATCGTCAGCGGAGATGTGCCGGATGTGGGAGTCGTCGAGCTTCTGGAAGGGACCCTGCCAGTCGGGACTCGGACTTGCCGAGGCCAGCCGCGAGCCCGCCAAGTGATATGTACGCGCTCCGATAACGATCAGCATCCATGTCGATCTTAGCCTGAAGTGAATTCAAGAGTGTCTTCGACCTTGTGTTCTCGCGCTGGCCACGGACGTGGGCGTCCTTGTAGTTGTACATGTACGCGCGCACCTCCAGATGTCCGCGCAAGTCGGCTAGAGAGTCATGCGCCTGGGCCTCACGGAGCCGCCACTCGTGGTTGAGCAAGGTGGGCGAAACATCGTGATGGGCGCAGATGGCAGAGGGGAGATAAAGTGGCACACTCTGAGCCTGCAGTGAGCCATCGACCCGGGCAGAGTCCGCTAACAAGGACGCGACACAGGGCATGAAGAGTTGTTGGGCGGAGCGCCACGCATCGATACGGCGCTGGAGGGCATTCTGTCGCTCAAGAAGTTTAGCGCGCTGGAGATCTGTTGAGTTAACACCTAGACTGCCGAGGTCAGCGCGAAGTCGCCGCCTGAATAGCAGTTCGCGTTAGCATGGATGCAAGAAGAGAATGACATGAAAGACCACGCACTGCTGGTCTTCGAGCTCCATGCCGACGATGATCAGAGTACTCGCAGTGTACTCCGCATCAGGAATCCGTCCGGTACTTAAATGGACTGGCCACTACTGAACGCCTTGATGGCACTGGTGGCGACTTATTTCAACTGATTCTCTGGAGCGACCTGGAATCCACTGAACGTGTTATCAGGAGTTCATGAGATTGGCATCGGAAATGCAGCGCGCCGTGTCAGGCACGCGACAGCCTATGACAGCAAGCCTCCGGTTTGCTCCTTTTAGACCAGCGCGCCCTAGCCCCCGTTGATAAGGTTCGCCAGCATCGGACGGTGACCAACGCCCTCCTTCGACGTCTCCTCCATCATCCCCTCCCCTGTCCCCTTGGACACTCTCTTACTTATGCTCACGGCACAGATGCCTCCGAGTCCTTACTCGCCCCTGCTCTCCTATAGCGGCTCTGGTTTTGCTGTCCCCACTCAGTTTCCCCGCTCGCGCCCTGCCCGACGCCAAGGATCGCGGGCTTACGGCGACGGCTTCCACAATAAGGTGGGTACTTCCTCGAAGGTTCCAGGTACGTCACTCAGTCGGAGGCCCAAAGCACGGTGTCTGCGTTGTCCCGCCTTGTCAGCTGCATAGGCTATCAGTGAGTACTCATATGTTGAGCGCGTTTATATGTTTTTTTTTTGGGGGGGGGCATGTTGTAGTGGGGAATGCAAGACGGAGATAGACGTACAGTGAGTAGAATGTCGTTCTGTCGCCCGTAGCGATTGACATGTCGAGGTTGGTAGTTATGGTGATATGGAACTCAACAGCGCAAATCCCTCTCAAGACGAAGGTATGCTCTGCGCTCACCTTGTTGCAAGAGTCTCTCTGATAGTAATTGCAGAAATTACGGCACCAAGGTGCACCTCAAATGTTCACACTGCGGGTGGCGGGACTGCGATGGTTGCGGGCGGCATGGACCGTTAATTCGGGGGAGCGCGAGGAGGGCGCTCGATAAGTATGCGCCCGAGCTCGTCCGATGTGTCCTGTTAGCGTAGGCATAGCGTTAGCGAATGGAACTTGAGATCACTGGCCCCTACTGGAATTCACTGGGGCGATCACTGGGCCAGAAACCGAACCTAATTATCAAGTGATTTCCAGATCCACTGGAATCCACTGGGGGCAACTGAAAAAGGTCAGATAAGTGATATCAGGTCCATTAAGTGGATCGGACGGATCCCTGATGCGCATGCAACGGCGCCGCCCGTCCCCGCTGGATCTCATCAGAGTCTTCTTGAGCCAGCTCGACCCGAATCATGTTCTGTGACAGATCTACGTGGTGGGTACAGTTTTTAAGTGAGGTCAGCGCGGGATAAAAAATGAGACGACGTACGGGAGCGCTGTGCTAGATATGGATTAGGAATGTTCGGATTGTGTGGATCGACCTCCCATGCAGTCACCATTTGAAGCCAATGGGCGACGTGGGACTTAGGCAGCGACTGCGTCAGGGCTTCGAATGCGGAGACATGAGTCTCACGGCTGGGGATGGCGAGCTTGATCCGAGAGAGCAAGGTTCCAGCTATACCGTTGATCAGCACAATAATATGGAGAGAGAATGCACGTCACATACGCATTGTAATAACCTTGGTCCAGTTCCAGTGATTGAAGACATCGTCTAGTAGATCGCGACGAGAACCGGGACCCATCTCCTTCGTTGATGGTGCAAAAGCATTGGCCCACGACCATCCCCGCTCTACACCCTCCCCATTCGTCCGGCCCCATTCTGGGAGTACATGCGGAGAAAAGACAGAGCGACAGTATTCACGGTGAGCATTGAGGTGGAAGGTCGGGACCGCCCAAGAAACGTCACGGTCGTCAAGAGTAGCGAAGCCGTAGGTGTCGAAGCGAGTGTCGACATGGGGAGAGTAGATGCAGGCAACGTCGTAGGTCACTTTGACATCCTTCGGTGCAGACAGAGAGAGAGAGGAGTGGAGCAAGTAGTCGATATTAACATGCCTGGAAAGTCGCCCGAAGATGGTGGCAGGAACAGGAGGATCAGAGACTGTGGCGCGTATGAACTTGACGATGTGATGATCGGAATGACATACCACTCACCATGTTGCAAGTCGCCGACGGAACAGGCGCGTTTCATGTCGTGACGGCTACAATCGATGGTCGCAACGCCGCTAGCCGCCAACGCTGCGGAGCCCTTGACGTTCGCAAGCTTGACGGCGTCATGTGTGTTGCAGAACTTCTCGCTCACTTCCTTCGAGTTGTCGCGGTCATGGCGAGCAAGGTGGCTCTTGTAGCCAGCTTCTCCAACGAAGAACGCAGAGCCGTTGTTCAGGCAGGGATCTGCGAGCTCGGATGAAACTTTCTTCCGTTTCAGTCGGAAGTTGGCGTCAATCGCCAGGTAAAGCGTTTGCCACCAGCTGCGCAAACCAAACGTAAGTTCCGGTCGTGTGACCGCAGCCCGGTGATGGACATACCGCTTCATCGTCGGACCGACACCCTTCGACTGTGGCTCGCCCGGCCTGTTATTGGTGCTCGGAATGTTCTTGCCTGGATGTGGACATGCTGGGCATTCGATGGCACAGTCACCTGGCTGAGTTCCGGCCACACCAGCTAGATCATTTCCCCTCCCTGCCCGCTTCAGGATCTTGAGGTGTCGCCACTGCCTCACCATGAGGAGAAAGCTCTGGTATCGACCCTGTGGTGCGCATTAGATTAAATGCAGGGCAGATAAGAAATGGGCAGCTGTACCTTGGGTGGGTCAACACCGCTATTATCTGTGCGGCGCGATAATGCGTTGTAGTACTCGAAGGCTGATACCTTGGACTGGACGGAAAGAAGATGGAAATGCTCGAGGAGGGACATGGTAGCGGCCGTCTTCGGGTCGATAGATGTCGCAGGGAACCAGCGTTGACGCAACAACTGAATATAGTGGTTCATGGCCCGCTCACAGCCGCAGAAGTCAACCCCCACATCGTGAATGCCGGTGACGTCGAGGACAACGAATGCGTCGTTAAACGCGGTGATGGGATTGACACACTTCACCGACAGGGTGCCCAAGCTGAATCCGTAGGCCGAGGTCCTTCAGCAGCACCTTTTCGAACTTCTGGCCGTCCCATCGCTATCGGCGCGCGGTAAGTATGCGGAAGGTTGGATGCCGACGCGATGGGAAATCAACATACCTGAATCCGGTGCAGCGGATTGATCATGTGCGTCCCCACGATGCAATCTTGACAGTATAGACCAATGTCATGACAATCTCTGCAGCGAAATCCGGAGGTTATCAAGGCGGCATGACAACTTCGACATGGCGCCTTGATGAAATCACCACGGCCTTCGAGGCGCAGCAGTTCCGCCAAATAATTGTCTCTCTCCGTAAGCCACTGGAGAAGGGGTCGGTCCTATCGGGAAAGGTGAGTAGACGAATAGATATGAGCCGATAACACTCACGCCGGCAGTACGTTTCCGAGAGGTGGGGAGGCATTCGCCTGCATCAATGCCGTGGTACAAGTATTCAAGATCGTGTTCATCAAACTCCTCAGTTGGACCCTCGCCTGGGGTGAGGTCCAAGATCGGTATGGGCGGAAGGGATGAGCTGCGAACACGCTTCTTCGGTGAGGTCGGGAGGGTGAAATACTTCGTTTCGCGGCTACGCCCTTTTGCTGTAGAGTCGACAGCGAAGTTGACGTGGCGGTGGGTCTCCGACGCTGGGTGGGTGGCCTCGGTGTCAGAATCAGAGTCGGAGACTGCGAACTTTTGGCTGATGCAATGCCTGAGGCGCTTCATCGCCGAGAGAGCAGAAAGGAGACAGGGGGAGGGGCGCGTGAGCTTTGCGCGAGCCATGCCAGTGGGGATTATTGCGAGGTCGTCACGCTGCACTGTAGGGGATGGAGCCTAGGACTCTATGCCCTAGTTGCCAACATGTCTTGGGGAACGGGATAGCCTTTATCGAGGCGGAAAGGCACACGAAGCAACCGAAAAATCCGGCCATGGGCGTTCAGCCCTCCTTCTTCACGAGCAGTCCAGGGCCGCCTTCCAGACGTGTCTGCGGGCACCTTGTGAATGAGGTCCGCTCAGCTCGCCTTCACCGAAGATGTGCGGTTCAATTGGAATTCACCTGTGTAAGACAGACTCAGAGTCGACTGAATATCATCGAGACGTTAGGCAAATTCAGACCGAAGATTTTCAGTCCGGAGAGGCGGAGCAAGCAAATTAAAATCACTGACTAATGTAGAACTTCGGTGACACTCGGGAGGGTGCGAATCGAGCGTGGAAGACGGACCTTACACCAAAGGGTATCGGTACCACCCAACCGATCAGTCTGTGGCAAAAGGCACTCACGGTTGTTGGGCACGCCGAGCACTCACTGGGACCGGCCCCCGTTCTGGAAGGAGAACTTTTAAAGGTGGGCCTTCGCCTGTGATGGGGTAACGGGTAAGTAGGCCGCATGGTGCGGTATGCCAGGGTCAGCACGTACGTCCGACTCGGACCAATAATTACTTTCCGCGGCCTTCGCCCTTCGTCCATTGTGCTTGGTGTTTTGGGCTTAAACAAGTCCTATGTGAAGTATTGTCAGCACGAAAATGGGACGCAGCATTGGCGATGACAAGTTGACGCAGCTGGTTAGCGAGTTGGCGCGTGGAGAGGAAGACTTGATCGATTGCTTAGCGCCCTGCCAGCGTGTGGCACATCTCCGGTGACAACATCCCCACGCGGAACCGAGTCCATACCCACCAATCAGCAAGCTTATAACGGTGTGGCAGGGGACTCGCGCTACAACATAACAAAAGACGTAGGCCAGTCTATGCTTGCCAGGGGAGGATAATATCAAGTAAATAATTTCAGGTTACAGGGATACGTTCAGAATGTCCATCGTCATCTACTTCATAACGGTTTGCCATGTAATTTCTAGTAGTCTTGATCAGTATCTGCCAGGGTAATTCAGATCGGCTGCTTGCCGCGGTGTACTCCGATAGTCCCTTCCGCCTCAACTGCAAGTCCAACGCAAGGTGTGAAATCCACCGTGCACCCCATTCGACTGCAATCTTCCGAGCCATTTTCTCCTGCTCTGACATGCCGGCCACTGCTAGTTCCATCTGGCTCCAGGCGTGAAGCCGAGCCTGGATTTCCGTTACTCCCGCCTTGATGACATCACTGCTGGCCTCAGCCCGCGACCATGTATCCCGCCGTGCATCCCCTGCTTCAATTATCCAGCCATACTGTAGCGTGTTGAGCTTGAGCGCGAGCGATTCCAATTCATGGTTTGGTGCCAGATCACCGAGTGACTCCATTTTAGGCGGCACAAAACAGTAAGGGGGGTTCAGGAGCCCCAAATCAGGCCCGGAATTGACGGCGAGAAGCGCGTAGGAGATGAGGAAGGGCTCGTCCGCGAAAACGGATATATTTGCCGGTAGAACGATGACGTCCGATGTGATGCGAGCATTGCGACGGAGACGCGCAGCTCTAGAGGACTTGCCGCTAATCAAGCAAGATTATTAGCATTGGTGCCATCCAAAATGAAAAAGTCTTTACAGCGCCGATTGCTCATATCGCGCATGCTGCACTCGCTTCGCTTGTTGGCGTTCAGCATCTGTAGAATATTTGGCACGTCGTCCCATGCCAACCAGACAAGCAAGGAAGATGGAGCAGGGGGTGCAGTGGCAGAGCGTGGTTGAACACGTCTCATCGCCGTGGCCTATTTATGGGGGAAGTACATACAAAGAGGGGAAATGCATACAGCCGGGAACCGCGCAGGGACGAGATACAAATACAGCAAGAAATACGCGCGCCACATCACTAGCCTTTACGCACGAACGACGACGGTGTTCCCCGCGACTGCATTACGGAACTCCTCCAACGCAGCCTGGCGAGACGACACCCGGTGCCAGCTGCCCCTAGAGACCTGAGCGGCACGCTGGGCCGCAGTCCTTCAAAAACATATTAGTACACAAAGGTAGTGTTGGACAGCGTGAACTTACAGGCTTTTGAAGACGCCAACAACAGAACCAGTGGTGACAATGTACCACGCCGTGGTGCTCGGGTCCTCGTTGTCGATGTGGATGGCGCTCACAGGGATCGGGTTCGGGCCAGGAGGAATCGGCACCAGCGGGTGCTGAGGGGGCAGAGGCTCCTCCTCTTCCTCCTCCACTTCCACGGGGGGCTGATACCGCACCGGGCGCGCGGCGGTGCTAGCAGCGCTGGTCCTGGCGCCGGTGTTTGTGCCGCGGGACGATCGAGCCGGCCCGACAGATGGCCGGACAGTCGAGGAGGATGCGAAGGACCGAGCAGTCGAGGAGGATGCCGAGGACCGAGCAGTCGAGGACGAGTTCGAGGGCCGAGTAGAACCCGAGTGCCGGGTGGATGCCAGGGGCCGAGTGGAAGCCGAGGGCTGAGACGTCCGGGAGATCGTGGACCAAGTGTCGTCTTCATCCTCGCCAGGCTCGCCCGACATGGCCAGAGCGATCTGCAAAGCGCGTTCGACGGGGGCGGTCACCGGCGCGGGGGGAGGGTATTCGTAAGTGTTCAGCATCGCAACGCCGTTGCAGTGCAGGGCGCTGCTGCTCGAGGAATGACGGTGGCTGAAAGCGCAGGGGAACCAGTTGACGGTAGAAGAGCCGGTGGGATGTTCGGGGATGGACGACGCCGCCGCCGCAGACTCAGAGGGATGACCCCGCGAGGAAGACGCGGTGTGGGAGTGTGCCTGCATGCGAGAAGGGACCGGAGGCGTAGCAAGCAACTCACGGTTATCGACAAAGAAGTCCGAGGTAGGGGAATGACGCCAGTACTCCTGGGAGGAGTTCCCGGGGGAGCCGACGGGGGAAGCCGTGTCACCACGCGCATCCGCGCGTTCCTCGTCCGGCCATACCAACATCGGGATTTGACGAGGGTCTTCAGGGAAGTGGCCGTGGGGACAGGGGCGTTCTGAACTGAGCAGTTAGATATGCACACATCGTCCCTATGAGGGGCACGTACCTCCGAGAGCCATCCGAAGGCACTCAATGCATATAGCTGAAGGGACGCCGCTGTTTGCTGGTTATAAAAATTGAGTATAATGAAGGAAATGAGATTTAAAAAAACTTACCTTCGAAGATCGCGAGAATTAGCAGCCGCCGAGCCAGTTCGGCGACTGTGTAGCGACGGATAGGCAAGGAATTGTCGACGCCCTCCAAGTCGAATATGGTGTACCGGCCGGCGACGTTGTCAGTCCCATCGTCGGGGGGAGCAGGTTCTGCAGGGGGGGCACGAGCCTTGGACTTGTTCTTCATGATGAGAGGGGATGAGAGTTCCATCCATCCAATACGCGCCTTTATGTGCGCGGCGGTAGGACCTGTCCGGAACTATGCGTAAGGCAGACTGAAAGTAGAAAAGAGAAATACTTACAAGGCCGAACACTAACTTTGATAACCAGCAGCCTGTTCGGTACCCCAATGAACGACCTTTGAGGGGTCTGGGGGAAACTCGCCCCGTACCCCCGCGTCCTCGTGCTCTTCGCTCTGCCTGGCTTCCGCTTCTCCCTCCTCAGCGATGCCGGGCCAGGAATACGACTCCCGCTCATGGGCAACAGAAGCGCAATGGACGTGGCTTTGGAGTCAGCGACCAGGCTTCCTCGACGCGCAGAAGAAGGGCCGCGTCTCGACGTTTATGGCGTCGGTGTATTGCGATTGGTTCGTGCAGTGGCCAGAGATAAGGGCCCTCTTCGGGCATGAGGACGAGGCGAGGTTGACTGAAGAGGAGAAGGAGATGCTAGGGAAGGCGGTGGCAGGCAGGAGAACGGTGAGGATCCATCCAGCCTCTGTCACCGCTGTCACACGTGCTTAGCATGTGACCGCCGACGCGTCCACGCCAGGCCATCAGCAAACTAGGCAGTGGGATTGCAGGGACCTGTAGCTTTAGTAATTGTTTACAATGTTGGTAGGGCATTGTAAGTACCTCACGGACTCCTATAGAATGTCGTAGCGCTCTGTAGGGACCTGTAGTATACTACGCGAATGGCTGTAGATCATTGTAGTTCAACCACCGACAGATTGTAGAGCCTTGCAAGGCTCTGTAGCATATCCTGTGTGAGGCGGTAGAGGCCTGTAATTGGCCCACTGGAGCATTGTAGGGACCTACGGATTCCTATCAAGAAAGATGGACGTCGCCCGAAATTCCCACTGCAACCCTACGGAAAGGATAATTATGACTGAGAATAAAAATATATTTCATCAAAGGGACAACGGCGTATATACACAATGATAAGTATATGTTGGGTCCGTGCATGCTGAACTACGCAATAGCCTGAGGAGGGGCGCGGAGAGGCAAATACTGACAGAGAGCGAAACTGGATGGCTATCAACGCACCTTCCGAGGGACGAGGTTCCCTGAACGCCGCGAAATTAAGGGGTGAGGAGTGCGGCAACTCACAAGGTGCTCACCTAAATGCGTGAACGAGACGCAGAACATACCTGATTGCCTGAGAATGCTCTCGCATCACCTGAACGCCTTCAGACACCAACGTACGACGACGACGCACCTTTGGACCCTCTGCCAGATCACACTAATGGTGCAAATTGACTGGAAACATTTACTTTGAGCTCTGGTGCTTCGGCAAACCTACCTGAACCCCTCAAGGGCGACTACACACCACCCAAACGCTAGTGCCAGTGAAGACCCTGGAAACACAAAGTACGTACCTTTGTATCTTATACCGCGATCCAAAATTACATAGAACTCACCTCGATGTCTCTAACGGAGCTACATATCTGGCGATCGACTCGAGCGGACATGTGGTACGCACCTGAGGCTACTAGGATCCGAGTGGGTGGACGGCAATAGCGGTGTTCAGCAGGTAGCAGTGACAGAAAGTCCACCTAGAACCGAGAGGAGACGAAAAGCAGAGGGAAGATGGTGGACAGAGGGCAAGGCGCGAAGTTGGGGTGAAGTCGCGCAGCCCGCGCCTATAATGCGGGTTCGAAGACAACGATGACGTCACACCAAACATCAGTTCTCCTGCCAATTTGAGCCAGATTCGAGCAGTCTGGCATGGGATTACAACTCGTTGGGGCATTGGTAGTGGGGTATTTGGGGCCTCTTCAGTGGCCCACTGAGGATTTGGGGTAAAGGCCCGGGCGAGAGATTATGAGACGCGAGCTGTTGGGCAATTGATCACCCGTATTGAGTACAGGACGACTGAAAACCAGTTTATTAGGAACATAACAGGGCCTAGATCTCGTCTACGAAGCCACTATTAGGGGATCAGGCCTTCAGGACTTGGCGCAGGAATCCTATGGAGGATTGTAGAACCATGCAATACATGGCCGTATCCGACGGACGCCTTACAGGTCCCTGGAACTGTCGAGCGTGTCCGGTGAACAAACTACATGCTTCTATAGTAGTGTATCGTATGCGATAAGGCCCTACAGACCATAGTCGTATCCTGCCATTCACTGTAAGGCCTTGCCGGACGGCGCCGGACCCTGAGAATTCTTCCAGTCATCTATACGGTTGCGTAGCGCCCTGCATTGCATTGCAGGTACGTTGCGTTTTTGCTGATGCAGAAACTCTTGACTTGGTTCAAGAACCGTTGCCGTGTCAGGCCCGCAAGCGCGAATATCACATCTCTTATGGCGGCAGCTGGCGTCACCAGGAGGGCGACGCGACTCCCACAGAAGGTAGAAGTTTACTCGAAGAAGTACTACAAGGAAAGGGTTAAACCGACGGTCACCGCCCAACTCTCGGAGCTCAAGGACCAGCTCGGTCGCCCGTTGACCTCGAAGGAGAAACTAGACGTAATCAAGAAATGCACCGCGTTGGCCTTCGCCGGCGAGTCTCGGGAGGTTCTAGATGAAATCGACGCGTCGCACGCCAAGCTCAAGGAGTCCACCAGCGCCGTGGACGCTGCCCTAGAGGCGGGAGGTGATACTGGCCGCGGACGGACCCCGTCTGAATTTCAAGCGTTTGTACTGTCCATAGCGTCCGTCTGCGTCCTACTGACAAAAGTGTGACTAGTGCTATAAACTACGCCCCGCAAGTCCTGGAGAAGGTCCTGAGCCCTCTCGCCAAGTCGATGGGGTGGACTTTCAGTATATTCGGTGCAGGCCCTGTCCCGGAAGAGGGCGGCCAGATCTCCTCAATGGCGTGAGTGCCTCCCCTGCGGGTGCGCATGTGTTACTCACCTGATCCCGTCCCAGTGCACACTTCGGACGTAATCAACATGGTCACACGCTCCCTCAAGCCACTCCGGACTTCGAAGAGCAGTTCATTCGTCCTTTCGGGAAGTTCGCCAAGAGCGTATTTCGTACGTACAAGTATCTTCTTCATTGTAATTTATTGGATTGACGCCCACTCCGTGGTGCACAGCTCGCGCCATTCGGGAAGAACGTCGGCTCGTAAACACCCCCGTTTCCCTCGACGACCCGATGTCCTGCGAGGGCCAAGCTTCTTCCCAGATTGATCCCTCCTCCGATTTGATCCCTGCTCAGATCTCGCCACCCATCTCCGAAACACCTGCTACCAATGGTCCAGGCGGTCTGGAGGCTCAAGACGCAGCCTTCGCATCACTCCCTGTGATGCCCCAGATCTTGAACGATCCCCTTTCCCCTTGCCATGGTCAATCAAGGGCGGCAGCTCACACCCTTGCTCCAAGAGTTCAGCGGTCCTCTTTTCCGCTTCCCGGAAGAAGCACTGTCCAATGCGTTCATGACGGCTGACTTCTCGGGCGTCGCCGTTGACGAACTTTTCATGCCGTCCATCCCGGACCTTGCTAATCCTTCCATTCCCTTTGCTAACATCGTGGGGTCCGAGGCCTACATGCCACCGCCACCTGCAGTTGCTACCCCCTTGCCTGAGCCTGCATTCGGAAACCCTGCATCTCTAAGCACCAGTCTTCTCACTAGCCCGCTATCTCCGACACCCGACAGTGTGCGGGGATGCTCAATAAACACTAATTGCGAGCGAAGCGAGCTTACTCCATAGGCCAGAGCCCGAACGCACTTCGCTGGGACAAACAAATACAAATTCTACGCGTCGCAAGGTTCCAATCCTCCTGGGAGAAATTTGCTTCCCGAGTGCTCACAAGTCCATAGATCCTTTCACGACTTTGAAAGTTGAATATATACACCTCTTTCATCGTGCATGGAAGTTTTTGAGGTAGATAAGTAAGTGGAAAAGAGACCAGCAGTGGTGGGTGGCTGCAGTGGTTGGTCCTCGTTCAGGCGCTTACACCGTCCTTGAGCGTCAACCGCAACGGCGCCGCGCCTCCAGCCAGTTCCAGCCCCACCCACGTGCCGACGACATCTTGTAGGGAACACAAAATATGTCCAGTACTCTGTCAAGTAGCTTCTGGTACTTTCAACTTGGTGAGTACTGTCCCTCTATAAGCACTCGAAGCCAGCACGACCGTCCTACTAGGGCCCATGTTAAGCTAACTCAGTCCAGCACAACGCTTCCAACATTGTACGTACAAAGTGGCAAATAAAGTCCCAGTGCGCAACAGGTGGAGGCCAGTGAAGGAACTTCGCAAGCGACTCGCCGCGATGCAGTGATCTGACGACACCCTGTCAGAAGTCGGGACCGCTCCCTACCGATGTGCTCCCTGAAATTTTATGCCTTCCATTCGTTCGGCCTTGACACGTGGTTTATGGCCTCCAAAGCAGATCAGAACAGGTGCAGCCGATGAGAAGATACCGGAAATTAACATGGCCAGTCCGTCGCATCCCTCAGCAGTGGTCACAACGGGGTAACCAGCGAGGGGTGACTGGCTAGTCAATGGTGCAGTGGCACTATATTATTCTAAAGCCGCGAGATAGGGCAAGAGCTGATCCTCGGCTGTGCGGTTTTCGGCCGGATGGGCGGAGTGCAAACCGCCGGCGCGCAGCGGTGACTTTCAATCTTAGATTGTGGTTTCGCAACCGATAGAACACCAGTAAAAAGTTCAGGTGGCGTTGGTCCCTAGGGAACCTGGGGAAGTATTTAAAGCAGTTTATCAGGCAAGTTCCTACACCAGCACCGAACGTGATATGGAAGCGGCTCTCTGGCCACTTCTCGGATGGTCACTTGTCATCGTGGGACGATAAAAGACCTGGTGAGAACATCCAAACACGAGCCATATCAACATCCAGTGACGTCGAGTATATACATGAATAAGACATGGTTTGGAGCAGTGGCAGACATACAGAGGATAACACAAGAACAGCGCTGGCAGGATCGCGACTGACAAGAACTAAAGAGAAAAGCTAGGTACGGATCAAGTTGAGTCTTCGCTGGGCGCGCCCTCAGTGCTCTGACAAATCTTGGTCGTAGACGGCGGTCCGCGGTCCGTGATGAGTACGAAGTGTCAAGAAGGACGAGCTACTGCTGGTAGGGGTAGCACTGTGGTGTTGAGAGTGGCTGATTGACCATATATCCGCTGTCTAGCTTCGTAGCTTGGTACTGGGAAGCAATGTGAGAGAAAAGAGGAAGACCGCTATCACCGTACAAGGGTGACAAGGTTCCATGATTGTAATACGTTGGCAACGAGGGAGAGGGCTAAGTTTGAGCAAAGTAATTATCTTTAGAGGACAGTAGGTGGCAGATCCTACAGGAGTTGGGATGAGACTTACTGAGAACGCAGAACTGGACATCGCGCTCAACGTTGTGGTTTGCGGCAGCGCAGGATAATACGAAGAGTCGTCATTCAATGGTGTTGACGAGCACGGCGTGCCGGCTGACACTCGCGAGACATGCGAGGAGAGCTGGCTGGGGATTAACGGAACACGAGCGGTGGTGGTGGAGAGTGCTCGTGGGGGTAGTAGGATGCCTATGAAGAACAACTTAGGAGGATTCGGATCCCTGAATAGACGTTACGCCTTACTGCACAAACGTCTCTCAGGTCCTCCATTATCCGGTGCTGCGAGTTTCTGGAGAATTGGTTGTCTTCGGAGGCAGGACAGGAATCTCGCAAATCTTCTCGAGGTTCTAGGTCCTTATGGTTTAGGTTAAGCCGTCGTCGGAGGTCCGCAACTTCTCGGAGGAGAAGCTCGTTCTCTGTCTGAAGTTGACGAATTTGTAAGATTGGCACGGGAATCTCAACCACTAGATTTGAAGACAGGGGGAGGACGGACGGGAGCTCAGTGAGGGTCACCTTTAGCTGTATGAAGAGATCCGGTTGTGTAAGCGTAAAAGGCCAATACGGGATATGCAATTCATTTGCACATGTTCTATGTAAGCCTTTCGCCTATCATGATAACGGGCCTGAGCTAGATGACTATCAGCGCGCTGTTGGGTTCAAGACGACCGTAGCACACCTTGTGCCCTCCGGGAACGTTTAAGACTTGCACCGGGTTGCGGGCTCTGCGGGGTGTGTTTCACAGAGTCATCGTCATTCATTCTCTTCTAGTTGGCGAATGAATCGCGGGGAGGGAGGGTGGCGAGGGCTAGAAAACTGAGAGGGTGATGAGGGTTAGAAAATCGAGAGGAGGTGAGCAGTCCACCCCCAGTCCTCAAGCAGGCGCGGGTATCGGAACTGCAATTGTCCGTAAATTGTCCGACCGCTCTTCCTAAAAGTGCCCGTGGGTAGAGGCACGCTAACTCCGCGAAGTCTCTAGTCTTTGTTAGCCTTCGTCGTGTCGCAACAAGTCTTGCGTTCAAGTTGGTTCAAGCTGGTCTCTGCTAGATACCACTGTGGATCGCTCGCCTCCGAGTTGCAGTCTCCTAGCAGCCTGAGTGTCATCGCGTGCGTCAACTCACTGTCCTTCCGAGTTCCCCTACCCCCCAAATTCACTCCACTGTCCAAATCCACTATCCGCACGCTTCGGGTGATGTGTGAGTTCCTACAACAGCCTGAGATACTTATTAGCACAACGAAGGGAGTGTTACAGTTGTGTTGATTCCGCTAGACGTTTGCTTACTAAACATGAGGACAGGCGCCCGCGCACTCGCATTCTTGCCCGCACCACCACCACTGCTACCCTTTACCTTTACGCTTGCCGTTGCAGCTGATACGGCGATGTCTACCGCTATTGCCACCACTGTTTTACAGTGAGTATTCGCCGCGTAGCGAGGATTTCAGCCCGTCATGTTGAAGCTACCACCACCACCACCTCGACCACGTCTCGACTCCCATCTATTCGAACGCAGCTCTGGTCCCCAAAATGGTCCAACAGCCACCCACACAACCGAGAGTGACTGCCATTGCGGCTGGTCGGTCTTCTCAAGCACCGTTGCTCACGGTATGCCGCCCCGTCCTCCGGCTAGTGTCGACAATGCTCGCCCCTGTCGGCCACATCCCCAGTTCCCACCTCCCACACCGCCCACGCCCCCCACGCGACAACATCGCCAGCCTTGTCGTAGACATTTGCCGTCTCCCTGCGACAAAGCGGCTTGCGCCCGTTTCCGGCTCGCGAGGAAGAGGCAATCGGCGGCTCCGTCTACTACCCCTAGCGCCCTCCGTAACACCCCCCTCTCCACCAATCACTGCTGCTGTGGCGATATACTTTTGATGGGATGGCCATGCTCATGAACATGTGCGTGCGTCGTCTCCTCTTCGTCGTCACTTGTGGCATTCAGCGGGTCTATGATGTGGCATTGCGCTGCGCCGCTCATCGGCGCCCGCTACCCCTCATGTACGACTACTACAATTCCATACCAGCTCTCAACATATGTCAAGGTCTAAGTGCTGGTATTCAATGGTTCCATTGGCACCCAACGCGTGCTGTCGCATCTTCACGTCGTCACTGCAGGTCGCAGCCTCCTCAGGCTCACCACCATTACCTTCGGCGAGCACTTGGATGTTGGAAAAACTGTCGGAGGTCGAGCAGAGCAGCAAAAGCGAGTAGAATTCCGGTTGTCCTGTACCGGTCGTCATGGTACAGAGGCAAACGGATGAGCTACAAAAATGTACAATTCCGCTCTGTATCGTACGTCGGGAACTTCCGGCGAGCAGGCGCTCGCTTGCCAAAATCTGTGCTCCAACATTGGAGGGTATTTCGTCTTTGCTCTCTGTTGTTTGCTCATCTGGAGCTTTGGCCCTCATTTGCTATCACCCTCGTACGAGGCTGATCAACAGGAGATGCCGGTTTTGGTTCTTGACCTCGACGTAGTAAATGTCGACGCCTTACGCGATGCAAATCCGGATTATGACCTCTTCTTTCTTCCCCTCTAACCCTTCTTCCGCAACCCCTCCTTACTCCTACATTACTGGACCACCGTATTGTAGTCTCCGCTTTCTCGCCTTACTTGCGTCTATGCTGTTCAATGTGCCCGTCTTACTTACCACTCACGCGTACTCACGGGCCGGCAAGGTATCATTACGTAATGTTACCTGAGCTATTTTCAGTAGCGTAGTCGGTTCAATCAAATCAGTTCTCAGTTCTCCGTTAACCGGTCTAACAGCGGGGGTCGGGGTCCTGCCTTAGGCGGTGCCCGGGCGCGGCCCGTCGTTCAATAACGTTCAATCCTTTCTAGTGTAGTTGTGCAGCGGAGGCGCCTCACTGCCTACATACTATTCGTCTACGCTAACATGTTCGCTTGAGAAGTGCGTTTTATTTGCCTTATGTCCTCGACGCTAGTTCTGCAGGAGGTCGAGCGTATTTGTTGGTACCGTCTACCATATGCGGAATCAGAGTCCTTCGGGACTTTGCGTTTTTAAGGTACCGAACGGAAGCTTACTGCGAGAGCGCGCTTGCCGTACCGTTGCTGTCCATTTGCTATTCCGAGTCATTCATAGTTCAGCTTGGTCGCGGTGGCGCTTCCATTCATGCCGTTTATCTGGGGTGATAAGAAGTATTCGCATCGCATCTAGTATTACAGTAGGACACGTTCACTTGCTCGCTCGCTCGCATGCCCGGTCTCCGGGCCATCCTATTGAGGTTCCATGGCTTTGTTCTCCTCGGGGACGATACGCTGGATGGTCTCAATGGGGTACCTATCCACGAGAGCCCGTTTGGCGTACTGTTTGCCTTTGGTGACTAGGTCGACGCCGAAATTGTTCAGGAGCTCGGCGATGCCAAGGGCGACGGGGAGTTTGTGGACGGTCTTGATCGGGTATCTGAAGCGTGATTTTCTGAGTCCGCGGTCCGAGAAGTCGTTTCCGATCCCGTTCGGATCGCTGGCCTCTCCAGGGACTCGGACGTCACCTATGGTCAGGACGTACCTGTGTTTCGTGAGCACGGTTGGGGGGGTTGAAGTATAGATGACTTACTGGATCGTCCTGTCTTCGTCGACGTACAGCCAGATTCTCTGGACTTCCTTGCCCAGGATGTAGTCCCGGCACTCATAGTTTTTCTCGCCGGAGATGATGCGGGGCATATGGATGTCGCGGATGCGGAGTATGACATCGGTTGGGGAATCGAGCTCCCCTAGGATCAGGTTGTGCTGATGGTAGGTTAGCTTGTTGCTGTCAGGGAAAAAATGAGCGTGCTTACGGCGGTGCTATGCTGCATAGTCGGCCTGGGTGCGACTTGGTGGAGATGCTGTGGTGGTGGTCGGGGTGAGGGGTGGTCGTTCGCCCGTCAGATACTTAACCAAGTTCGGCGTTTGGTTCTGTTTGGCTTGTCCCAGCTCGGTGTTTTGCCCCAACATCCCGCGCGCGCAGAAGCGGTGCCAGATGCAGGGCTTCCAGTTCTTTCCGCCGAGACTTGTGAAGCTCCCGGAGCAGGAGATGGCGGCGCACAAGCACATAATCGACATCCCCGAGGTCGTGCGGGACCCGTCGTCCGAGAAAGATATCGCCGACAAGCTCGAGGAGGAACGGAATGCGGCGCAGGAGTTCATCGATGATAGTGCGTGCACCGCTCTTTACGCATGTTAGATAAGGCTGACGAGGCCTGTTCACGTTAAGGTCCAGTTGAACCACTTACCGAGGAGCAGTTGCGAGAAAAGGAGGAGCTTACCGCCCAGGGTTTCGAGTTCTGGAGCTGGCGAGACTTCCAGCAGTTCGTGCGTGCGCCTGAGACGCATGGCTGGTGGGTATTTCATCGCTGGCCACTGAACATGAGACACTGACATTGTTCGCAGGACGGACGACTACGAGTTGCTAGCCTCCGAGATCCAGGACAAGACCGCAGACGACGTCGCGGAGTATTTTCCCGTGTTCAAGAAGAGGTGGAAAGAGTTGTCCGAGTACCCACGCGTCAAGCTGCGTATCGAAGAGGGCGAGGCGGAGCGGAGCAGGAGATCCAACCTGGAGGCGTTGCTATCGAAGAAGATCGCGTCGGTGAAGTACCCGATGCATGAGCTCGAGCTCAACTACTCCACTACGAAGGGCGACATGTATTCGGAGGAACAGGACCGGTACTTGCTCTGCCGGCTGAACCACTACGGGATGCACGCCGGGGACGTGTACGAGCGTATCAAGAAAGACATCGCAACGTTGCCTGTGTTCATGTTCGACTGGTTCTTCAGGAGCCGCAGCCCGCAGGAGCTCCAGCAGAGGTGCAACGCGCTGCTGGGCATGATCCAGATGGAGTCGGAGGGGGAGCAGGCGGAGCAGGCGAAGACGAAGGGGGCGAAGGGCAAGGTGCGGTTAGATCGTGGTTCGTGGGTATCTCTCAGGGGCAGTGCTGACTGGACGTGTGGTGCAGAACCGTGGCATCGAGCAGGTCAAGGAAGAGGACGAGGCGGAGGCGTCATAGTCGTCGACACCCAGCACGATCTTCCCAGCCATATCTGCGGATCGTCTCAATTGTTGAGTTCGTGGTCGGCTTCTGTTCGAGCGTTGATCCCACACGAAACTGTGGCGTAGAGTCATAGAAATATGCAGAATGCGTGTGCATTGCGACTGACTGGACGGCGGGGTACACGCCCCATGAACCGGGATTCAGGAGAGTGATGTGGTAAGGACGCAAAGCAGCTTTTTATCCCACGCCATGATAGCGCGAGGCGATACGGTGCTCGCCGGAAAACCTTGGCATGTATAGAAACGGACAACGCGAAGTCATCAATACCGAAGGAGATGAGTGCAGGATAAAAATATACGCAACTACCTCGTTAAACTCTGTGAAAAGGTGGTCACTACACTTCGCAGACAAAACGTGAAAAGCCGAACGCACCGCTTCAGGAGAGCCTGACCAAGCCCTACTCCTACAGGCCTGTGCTCCAAATTTGCCTACACGTCGTCCAACTCGTAATCTACCGCTTCATCTTTGTCTTCAAGTTCCTCCTCCTCCTCCTCCGCCGCCGCCGCCGCCGCCACCTCCTCTTTGCCTTCCTTTTCCAATTGATCGTTCCCTGAACGATGTGAAGCGGCGGTCCTTGTAGCCAACAGCTCTTGGATGATGAGACAGCGATCTTCGTGATTTCACTCAGTGGCGCGTGAGCTGGACATTCATGGTGCGAAGAATAGAAGAACGAATGGTGCAAAGAACACGTAAAAAGGGCGTGAGGGAGAGAAACAACTTGAGCGGCATCCGAGTTCGTGCAACATACCAGACACAAGGACAGTCAAGGGAGTGACCAGGTCCCCATCCACATGAGCGATAGCGCAATTGAATGAACCATCGTTGTCACCAGAGACTACCCTTGCCGGAGGAAATGTCTCAGGCGAGCGTGAAGGAGAAGCAGAGAGAGTCTAGTAGCGTACCCACAATGCGGAACCCAACTCCCTGCTTAGCTTTCCTCGAAGTTTCTTGAGGGTCGAACAGGAAGCGTTTGCGATCTTACTGAACTGGCTCATATCCATAGACTTGAAGTGGTCGTCGAGACGTGGGTGACTCACTGGCAGGAGAGGAGAGGAGAGCAGTTGCCACGGGGTTCGATGACCGCGCCGATCTTGCGAACTCTTGGATTGTCTCAGTCAATTCCATACCAAGGTTTGACAAGGTGCAATGCAACATACCCGTGCGCACCTCAGGCCTCAGTGTTGGCTTTCCCTGAGCCCTTGAACGTTGAAGCCCGGCCTAACCAGCGAATGGTCCTGAGAATGGACCCAGCGGCTCGCGTCGAGCACGCACGGGGACGGCGTCGCAAATAGGACGAGTTAGGAGTATCGACGTGACTAGGTGCCGGCACAGGTGGTTTAACTGACTAGATTAAGTGGTGAGGTGTATAAGCAAGGAGCGGCAGAGGCCGGCAGTACTAGTGTTTCGAGCTACCGGAGTCGTGGGAGTTCGCAGATTGGGGTCCATAGGCGCCACAGCGGCCCTCTCAGTTTCATTCGCAGTCGAACACGCAGTTCGTCAATGGCCTGTCCCTGTCCAACTTGTTGAGCGCATTAGAGCTCATTTCGCCCCTCGTGTTTCTGTCTGGAACCTCGCTCCCTTCACCATTCGATGCCCATTTGGCGCCCCTTCCCTTCCGCGGTCTCTCCTCGTCGTTGACTATCTACCAAGTCCTAGGTGAGATACTTAGCGTCGTGTGTGTATAGGCTCAGCTGCACGGGGCTGATTTTGTCGGGCCCCCAAGGCCTCAAGCCATGGGAACACTCCCCTCACAAACATTGTATTCTCAGCTCCCACCGAGTGGTATCTCCCGGACGAATATCGGTGAGCGCAGGTTGTGCTGGTCCTACATCTGCGTGAATTGACGACGAGGACACAAGCATTCGTGCCCTCGATCGTGACCGGTGGCCTCAACATTCTTTGGACACTATGTTGCCCCAAACTGGGGCAACGGCCTCGTTCCGTGAAGGCGCTGGAGTCTTCTCGCGAGCCCTCTCCTGCGTCCTCACCCGTGAACGTTCTGAAGGCACTTTTTTCGTTCTACATCTCGCTTCAACTAATAATACGGAACGAATCAGCCCCTCTCCTCATACTAGAGCGGCCTCGCATAATACGTCGCCTCTCACCCTGATGCCGCCACCACCTGAACACTGATCAATACTCCTACGCAAGCGTGCAGGCCACCGAACATGCTTACTTCAAGCCATACAGTGGCATCAGACGATGCGGGTGGATCAACGATGGCAGAAGCTATGTGAGTGCTGCTTTTTCGTCCACCTTTATCCTCGCTATCGGGTAGGGAGCTAGTCCAGCCCCTTTCCACTGAAGCCCGAGCGTTCTACGCAAGCGAGCTCACTCGCGCTGAGTATAGAGGTCGCTGTCCCGATCTGTATCGGTCCGCATCAGCGCACTTGACCAACCCCCAGAGGTCTCGCCTGTTGGTCGGCACGGGAAGGCGCTCCCCCATCAAACATCATATCTACAGGGCAATCCGAACGAGGTTGTCCGGCGAAACGAGTTTATTTCGGACATTGGGAGAATGCCGTACGCTGGTCGGACGCCCCTGTGTCGACCTCGCGACCTGCAGGTATGTGGTATTCCTCATATCGCGTGTCATGTGCGTTTTGACGTTCATTCTAGCTTGTTCTCAGAGCCCTCCAAGCCCATATTGCATCTTGACGGGGGGGCGAAAATCGGCACCGCCTGCTGGCCGCCTCTCAACCCATATCCACTATTTGCTCCCGCCCGTCCTTAACAGCTTCAATCGGCCCGAAATCAAGCTAGTATACATGACATCTACCTTCGTTCATGCACTCGGCCGTCCGAAGCAGGTTCTGAAGTTCCCTCCAATCCTCGAATGTGGTACGGCCGCCGAGGACCCTCTCTCGACTTCCTGCGAGTCGCCCCATGAAATCTCTGTATGGCTCGCTGCTACAGAGGCCTGTCATGCCGAGCTCCAAACTCGCCATCCCCCGCAACTACGAGTCTGTCCGAGCGGGCGATGTGGCGTTTCGCGGGTCGGAGAGGGAAAACCTCTGGTAGCAACAGGAGTTCCCTTTCCCCTACAAATGAGCGTCGTACCTCCCTGCACACGCGCGCCGTGTGATACTGTCTGCACGGCGATCGGACGAGGTCGAGAAGTCGACGTTTTCATTGCTGTTTTCATGCCCGCCATAAGTGCCCGGCCTCTCCAGGAGCGGGGACGCATCGGGACGCGGCACCTGCTGGTTTTGTAGGCTCGGGGGTGTGATACGAGTATGCGAGGCGTTGACATGGACGCCGGGCGACTTTTTAATTGCTGCGTTTTTCGCGGATATGGCCACTGTGATGCGACGTCGAACGCTCCCTCTTGCCCTTCTCCGTTTGGACGGCATTGCGAACGGCTTTTAGAAAGTCTGTCTGGGTACGAGACAAGCGATTCAGCCCAGAGTTGATGTTCTGGGGCAACGCGAGTGAGTGGCATCGTGCCCAGTGGACGCACTGAGCACCAGCCGAGCATTTTTCGCTCATCCCCGCGTTCGGCTGGCACTGTGGCCCGGCCAACCTGAAGGAGTGAACACGACGTAGAGCCGGGCCACAGTGGGACTGAGGAACGGTGTTGTCGTGTGGGCACCAGTTCGGATGAAACTCGTCCCCAGGTGCGTCAACTCTGTAATCGGTCCGAGCATGTCGCTTATGAACTCATAGCGCATCCAACGGCGTAAAGCCCCATCCCCGAATGTGAATACCTTCTGTGGTGCTCATCTGGCGAGCATCGCAATCGATCCGCAAATGGCGCGCAGCAACGAGTCGCAGGGTTCCTCACCTCCCCGGTTGCCTGGGGTGAGAGCAAGAGCAAGAGCCGTACCGGCGAAAAAGCGCCATTCCCTCGGCGTACAATGCCCTTCCCTATCTTAAACATGCCGGGTGCCCTGGACTCCACCGCGTTCGTGAGTTATTCTAGCCAGAGTGAACAACGGCGCGTTTTAGTCATACGTAGACACATGTGCACGGCGACGGCGAGTCGTGCGCTGCACCGCGCAACCGATGACTCATTCTGGCAGCGGAGCGAGCAACTGAAAGTGCCGGCGCGATCATTCGAGGCAGACGTCCAAGCCGACAACCGACTGCTTGATTCAGCTTCCTGAGCAGCCGGCCATCCCCTTCTCGCGCGTGCGCTGACAAGGCCCCGTACCGCAGGAAAGTCATTGCATGAGGCGTTTAGCACCATACGTGGTCGCTGAGCGTTGAATAACTGCCGCGGGCCTGTGAAACCAGCTGAAGAGGATGGGGACGAGCAGTAAGGACCCTCATGAAGCTCCCGGGGAGCGATCAGCTTGCACGAGCTCTTGAGCGTGCGAGATAGAACCCACGGGCTGTTCAGAGGGGGCGCACCACAGTGCACCGACGACTATGGTTCGCCTCTGTACGCTTAGCTCGACGTCATGATCATGGCATCCTCCCAGTGAGAAGGGCAGCGCACTGGTTCGAAGAGTCGGCTCTGGACGATCCCACCCAGATCCCGAAGTCACGTAAAATGGGGAGGTCCACGGATCGCCTTAAGCGTGTTCTCGACGCTGTCTCCGCACAGTTCGGCGGCGGCTTCGCACCGCTCGAATCTGACTTGGCAACCGCATGGGGTGTGGCAACAAAACGATTCTTCGAGGGCTCAGGCGGCAGTATGGAGAGCGCGTCCACGTTTTCCTCCCCGAGGAGCCGCACGCCGTTAAGCTGTAAGTACATGTAAGTACTTCTCGCTAAATCTACATGCATCTTTAACTCCTGGCTACGAGCCATATACACAGGCCATGCACCGATTGCGCATGGCGCGCGACCAACCGTCTGTGATAAACCATACACAGAGGGTCTCAGTGACCGTTGCATGTTGTTGTTTGGAGCCCACAGAATGCAGTATATATTATTCCTGTGATTTGACTGACCTCAAAGGTCGTTTGGCGGAGTGGCTGATCACAACGCTTGATGGTTCATGTAAGCCTCACGGTTCTGTAGAGAGCATGCATGAGATAAAACTTCGAGCCACAAGCAAGAGGGGGGGATACACGCAGGACGAGGGACGGGACACGGCAGACCGGATTAGGCAGGAGCGGGTACGTGCATGTAGCCGTCGCCTGATTTGCGACCAACATGCCCGTTCCGTTGTAAACTACGATAATACATTGTCAACAGCTTGTATTGTACTGCGTACGAAAGGGTATAGAACACTCTGTGCTCTTACTGCTCCTGCTGCTTCGACAGATCTGACCATTTACTAAACAAGCCGACGACTCGTGCCCAACGCTCTCGAGCTGTCTGCTTGAACTGTCCTCCAGACTCCTTGAACCTCTTCTGCGTCTGGTGACCACACTCCACCCATCGAAAGAGACCACCAGAGGAATACTGGATCAGGGCGTAACGACTTTCATCCTTGCCTGCCAGAGGAACATTGGAATGACGGAGGATGGCGGAAGGAATAAAGATGGTAGACCCTGGCGGGAACTCTATGGCGATCTTGAGATCCCACAAGATGAGGTGCCCACCCTTGGTGGGATCGTAGTCGCCGAAGGCCGTAATAGCGCACCATCCAGGCGCGAAGTTAAGATGGTCAGTGTGTACATGTGCGACGGACTGTGGCCCAAGGTTGCAGGTCGCGCAAGCGAAGACGTTGTTCTGGAAGTTGCGCTTTAGGCTAGGGTCCTTCTCGCACAGGGCGTCCAGAGTTTCGCTATAGAACTTATGTAGGTTGGGCGCAAACAACTGCATGCTTGCTGTTGTACGTTAGTTGTAGGTGCAAACCAGCAAGGGTGCATTCTGGAGACTCACTGTTGGCGAAGTTTGCGACACGACGCATAGTCGTAGATTGCAGAGCAGCATCGAGGACTGCTGTGTTATGCGGCGTATGTGCGAGATTTCCGACTCGCTTCAAGAAGTTGAATGCGGTGGAACATAGCAAATGAGGATTGAACGTACCTGCTGCCCGCCCCCGAAGGATATTCCTACAGCGACTGCTGGGAAGTTTCCTCGACGATGGTCGACTTGTGACTTGTTGAAGCGCAAGTTTTCTCGCAAGTACTCAAAGATATGGCACATCCTACGCTGCACCTCGCTCCAAGGGACCTCACCGGAACCAGCGGGGGCTTCAAATGGTCGCCCTCCTAATAGAGCAAACAGGGTGTCCTCCCTATCCAGGATGGGGCGCGCATCGCTGAATGGCGGTTATTTGGAAGTCGCACGGACCGTGACGTGTGCCACTTACTGCCCGTTCCACTTGACGATCTCGATTCCCTGCTCACGGAGTTCGTCTAGCGTTTTGGGTTCGCGATCGGCCGCCGTCTGCTTGTATCGTCGCCCTTGGAAAGCGGTGCTGGCTACCGCTACCTTGTCCATCTCGAGGGTGTAATCAGTGAGGCGTTAGCTGCGTTGGCGGCGGCAGCGGCGGCAGCGGCATCGTCGATGATTAACATGTGCTCCATGTCCGGAGCACTTCCCAATGCCGCCAGCATGTCGGCCGAAGAGTGTAGAGGAACCGCGGAATCGCGGTGCCGCGTTGCGGATGCCTTCAACTGTCGTTTCGCATTGGCTGGTTCCTGATGCGCGGCGGCACATCGCCGTTTTCTCGAATGCTCTCTGGCATGTAGCTTGTGCTTGGAGGTTGGTTGGTTGGCAGGGGGATCTTCGAATACGGGTAAGGGGGGAATAATAACGGCATCGTGGGAAGGCCGAGACGACCCAGTAGACATGGTTGCGATGTCTTGCGAGGCCAGCGCTGCATCATCGTCATCCGGGCCCTCTTGCATGTCCGGCTCGTCGACGAGTGCGGCGTTGACACGGGCGGCGAGATCGAAGTCGGGAGGGGCATAAATGGGTGGTCCAAGGTCGGTCAACCAGGGCGAAAATGTAGCTCCACTGCGAGTCTTTTGAGGAGTCTCATTAAAAGAAGAAATGTTCGGGATATTAGATGTTACACAACGTTCAGGAAACATATTGGGCGATGGAGGAATGGACGGAGGGCACGAGAAGACCTTGAGAGTGATATGCGGGGGTGGTGAGACATAAACACCATGCAGGAATCCAGTGAAGGTTGCATGAGGCAAGGACGGGAAGCAAGGGGCTCACGCACAATCACTTGCCTTCAGCAACCTCCACGGCAAGCGAGAGACGTACCTTTGGGACTCATAATTCGTCTACCACGTGAAGGAGAATGGAGGAATGACAACTATTGGTCGACGTGGACGGAGCGTCGCCACACGCAGAAAAGGATTGACGCGGGTGACTCAGGAGCTGTCGCAGACCGGCGGGGGAGGGGCACAGAGGACCACAGAGAAAATAGGGCGAGCGGGGGCTGGCGCCGTGCGTGCGTGCGTGCGTGCGTGCACGAAGGCAGCCTGGATGCGGACCGTCGAGGAATCGGTTGGGCAAGAAAGCGTTGTGGGCACTTCTGCGGTGCGGTTGGGAAGACCCCGGGAGAGGATA
This sequence comes from Ganoderma boninense, assembly GCA_002900995.3. Classification (NCBI taxonomy): domain Eukaryota; kingdom Fungi; phylum Basidiomycota; class Agaricomycetes; order Polyporales; family Polyporaceae; genus Ganoderma; species Ganoderma boninense. The sequence goes on along the minus strand of PJEW03000013.1, from coordinate 942,628 downwards.
AGTAGAAGGAAAGCGGAGCGCTGGGTGAGCATTTGGGAGTCGAATCTCAGGGTAGAACTTCGATGCGTGAAGGAAAGGCATGCAAGACCCAGGTATGGAAGGACACCAACGGAAGGTGTCAGTGGAACGATTTGTCCAGAACATACATATCTGGCTTCGCGTGCTGGATATAGGAGCCCGTGCAGGGAGGAGCACTTACCCGACGCCTGGACAACCATTTACCGGGACATTCTCCGTGGTTCGCCGCTGATTTTGTCGACGGGTGGCCACGGCCTGAACTAGTCCACATATAAAGGAGACAAATTGGAAATAGAATTGGGCCTAAAAGATATTGGGCATGCCGATCGTCCGTTGGAGATGACAGACGACAAGGGTGTCCAGGGGTGTCAGCGGTACAACGAGTTCCTGAACCGAGTTTCTCCGCCCAGGCAAGGGCCGAACAGGACCCTCCACCCTAGCTAGGCTATTTCCACAAGATTTTCGATTGGTGTTCCAAGCTCGGGGTATCATCTGTTTCCAGGGCGCCTGCGAGCAGGAGTTTGTTGTGCTGATCAGTGATTCACAATCAACATGCACAATTCCAGAGTAACATATATGTGTAGGGCGAGGAGGTTGAGCGGACGGAAGGTGCGAGGCAAAGTGGAAGGGTACAGGTAGCACGCAGTGAAGGAGCATGCAAAAGGAGCATTGATCGCATGCGAGTCAGGCAGTCGAAGCCTTGCAAGGTGGTAGGGGAGCCACACGCCAGAGACGGTTGTCACTGAAGGGGACCAAGACGATGTGAATCGGACGACACTGAGGCTCTATGGCCAACAGAATCGTACCTAAGCGAATGGGATTCCGCAAAATAGGGCTTGAAGACTCAGTAAGTACTGACAGACGCAGGTGGCGGATGCATAAAATGGGTACCGCGTGGCACACAGCAGCCGATGGTGAGTTGGAAAACACGGAGATGAACGAAGTGCTTACTTCTCACCGTCGTCCTCGTCGCAGACCTTCCATTCTCTCTCGCGCGCTCTCGGCACAAGCAGCCGCTTCCATCGGTTCCAACACGACCCTAGGCGGTCCGAGGGAGCCAGAAACTTCATTGATGTTTCAGTTCGCAATGAGTGGGCATGTAGAGGTGTTCGAGATACTTAGAGGACAAAGAGGAGGATGCTTGGGCGAGATCTCGAGCGGGTCGGAGCCTATCGGAGTTGAAGCTTGAAGCGTACATAAGCCTGCCATGTGACATCTTACCGCCTGATAACTAACGGCAAGTTGGTCATGCCAAGGGTGGGCTCGGGCCGCGCAGCGGCCTAAAAGCGCCCGAAAGCTGCCCAGGGTGCGCGCGCGCCGAAGGCGCGCTGCTCCTTCTGCCCGGGACCAACACCTCCCCCTCCCTCGAGCTCCTTCGTTTCAGAGCCACTTCTGGTGCGTTAAATTGATCATATTTTATCTTACTTTTTAAAATTTTCGCGGCGGCGCGCGCGCCGCCGCGTCTTTGTCTGTCAATCTGACCACCCTAAGGATGTCAACGGGCGCTCAGTACGTTTTATGATGGCGTTCTCCTCGCGAATTTTGTTCCGCTCACGTCGTACTCGGGCCTACGTTAAAGGGGAGTATGAAGCCTGTATTGTAAGCCATTTTCTAAGCAGTTTAAGTGGGATTTCTGCGTTACACTGTGGCTTTTTTTGCTGGCTCTTGCGCTGCTCTTGTAGATACTTTCTGGCACTGACTCCCCCTGGAATTTTAGGGTCCTGTACAGGCATGTATATGAACATTCATTCATATATTTTGTCTGCAATTTAAGGACTCGCGAGGCCACAAGCTGGGTTTATAGAGAAGCAAGCCCTCGCGCGAGGAACCTCGGGGCTCACGTGCCGCGAGATTGGTCGACCAAATTAAGCGCCTCCCCTCGCCGCGCGCACCAATCAGGACCAAACTCAGGGCGCCTAGGACCAATATTGGTCCCACCCTTGGCTCCACGACCTACCCTAACTAACCCCGCAGCCCATGACGTCACTACAATACTTCCCCCTCTTGGAAAAGGCTAGCGCTCAGGTCGCGTTTCTCCGCCGAACTTTTGGCACTAGGGAGCGTTCAAAGCTTGTCGCGTTGTTCTCGGAGACGGGAGTTCACCCAATCAGGTATCGTCGTCTCAATCTTGGGTTCCACTATGCCTCATCATCAGCAAACTAGGCAGTGGGATTGCAGGGACCTGTAGCTTTAGTAATTGTTTACAATGTTGGTAGGGCATCGTAAGTACCTCACGGACTCCTATAGAATGTCGTAGCGCTCTGTAGGGACCTGTAGTATACTACGCGAATGGCTGTAGATCATTGTAGTTCAACCACCGACAGATTGTAGAGCCTTGCAAGGCTCTGTAGCATATCCTGTGTGAGGCGGTAGAGGCCTGTAATTGGCCCACTGGAGCATTGTAGGGACCTACGGATTCCTATCAAGAAAGATGGACGTCGCCCGAAATTCCCACTGCAACCCTACGGAAAGGATAATTATGACTGAGAATAAAAATATATTTCATCAAAGGGACAACGGCGTATATACACAATGATAAGTATATGTTGGGTCCGTGCATGCTGAACTACGCAATAGCCTGAGGAGGGGCGCGGAGAGGCAAATACTGACAGAGAGCGAAACTGGATGGCTATCAACGCACCTTCCGAGGGACGAGGTTCCCTGAACGCCGCGAAATTAAGGGGTGAGGAGTGCGGCAACTCACAAGGTGCTCACCTAAATGCGTGAACGAGACGCAGAACATACCTGATTGCCTGAGAATGCTCTCGCATCACCTGAACGCCTTCAGACACCAACGTACGACGACGACGCACCTTTGGACCCTCTGCCAGATCACACTAATGGTGCAAAATTGACTGGAAACATTTACTTTGAGCTCTGGTGCTTCGGCAAACCTACCTGAACCCCTCAAGGGCGACTACACACCACCCAAACGCTAGTGCCAGTGAAGACCCTGGAAACACAAAGTACGTACCTTTGTATCTTATACCGCGATCCAAAATTACATAGAACTCACCTCGATGTCTCTAACGGAGCTACATATCTGGCGATCGACTCGAGCGGACATGTGGTACGCACCTGAGGCTACTAGGATCCGAGTGGGTGGACGGCAATAGCGGTGTTCAGCAGGTAGCAGTGACAGAAAGTCCACCTAGAACCGAGAGGAGACGAAAAGCAGAGGGAAGATGGTGGACAGAGGGCAAGGCGCGAAGTTGGGGTGAAGTCGCGCAGCCCGCGCCTATAATGCGGGTTCGAAGACAACGATGACGTCACACCAAACATCAGTTCTCCTGCCAATTTGAGCCAGATTCGAAGCAGTCTGGCATGGGATTACAACTCGTTGGGCATTAGTGGGGTATTTGGGGCCTCTTCAGTGGCCCACTGAGGATTTGGGGTAAAGGCCCGGGCGAGAGATTATGAGACGCGAGCTGTTGGGCAATTGATCACCCGTATTGAGTACAGGACGACTGAAAACCAGTTTATTAGGAACATAACAGGGCCTAGATCTCGTCTACGAAGCCACTATTAGGGGATCAGGCCTTCAGGACTTGGCGCAGGAATCCTATGGAGGATTGTAGAACCATGCAATACATGGCCGTATCCGACGGACGCCTTACAGGTCCCTGGAACTGTCGAGCGTGTCCGGTGAACAAACTACATGCTTCTATAGTAGTGTATCGTATGCGATAAGGCCCTACAGACCATAGTCGTATCCTGCCATTCACTGTAAGGCCTTGCCGGACGGCGCCGGACCCTGAGAATTCTTCCAGTCATCTATACGGTTGCGTAGCGCCCTGCATTGCATTGCAGGTACGTTGCGTTTTTGCTGATGATATGCCCTTCGTCCTGAAGCCCCGAGGTACGTAGCAGCGGCGTTGCAAGAGGTGCACACTCTCGCTCCGAGTCGTGCATGCACCTGCATGCACCCGTCCTGGTGGAGAGGCTTGCACCATGCGCTGAGAACACTGCCGGTGCCGGTCACTCTCCCTCTCCAAGCAGATCTGTCCCTGCAACTTGTCGCGTACCTAGCACGCTTGCTGGACAGTTCCCTGGCGGAGTACATATACTCCACAGTACTGGAGTCGGCCCGCCTCCCCCTCCCTGGCTGCGAGATTTGGGGTGCGCTCGGCTCTGGCTTCCCCTTGCGAAGTGTGTGCTGCTGGAGATCTTATCTCAACGTCGTATACGCACGGTTTAGATCGGCCCTCTCTCGCACCACAACTCGGCCGTTGAGTCGCTGCACAGGATGTTCACAAAAGTCCCCTAGCATCGCACTGCAGGATCTGTCGATTGCGCCAGAAACGGCAGGCTGTCGAGTCGGAGCTTCATGTCCCTACTCGAGTACAGCAGCGATGCGTGACGAGTCTTTCGATCGCATACAGTGTCTACTCCCTAAGCTGCCAAGAGTGCGCACTGGTTGGACGTCGGCAGCGCTGTTCGCCCTCCTGCTCAACACGGACACCATCCTGCCGGACCTCGCGCGTCTTGTGTACAGGTGCTCACCCTGGTGGACGCCGTTCCCCCTCTCATACTCCGTCACGAGAATGCCCTCCTCGACCTACAGGCCTAGATATAGTAGCTCGAGTATGAAGTCCACGGTCGGTCAGATCGCGACGGGCATAGCGGGCCCGGGGAGCTCATTATTGGCTAGAAGCCAAACCAGCACTAACGCAGGCTGTTGTAATAAACCGCAAACCAGTGGCTTAATGTACATAAACTCGGAGTGTGCCCTACCACGACCACCTTTCTCCCGGTAAGACCTCCCTGCAATGCACCTCCGGCCCTGACCTTCCCGCCATGTTCTTTAGTTCGTAGTGCGCGTCTCTTACTCCCTCCGAGTAGCACTTGGTATCGCACTATGTCCTCTACTGACGCTGCGCTGGATGTTCCCCAGGTTATTTCGCGACTGTTCTCTCGCTGTTATCGGGTTGCATTTACCCTGCAGTGTCTGGCAGTGCTAAGCTGAGCTACCATGATACGTCCCTTATTCTGACCTATCCCCTCCGTGCTACCACGCATTCCCTCAACCACGTATTCTCCCCGGATCAACACTTTGTCCTTGCCATTGTGGACCATTCAGTCTGGTGCATGTGTTTCTTCCTGCTGTCCGCTGGCTTAAACCATCATCAACACCTGCTCTCCTGCTCGCATCGGTGTTCGCCATGGCAATATTTCCCTTTAATTGTCGCCTTACTCCCGTCTCCATAATTGATTCATCTCTTTCCAGTTCACAACTTCCTTGCATCAGTTGAGTCAGCATGTAGTTTTTAGATGTAGACATGGCCCGAGAGACATGTACTTGCTATGTCTTGGTGACTATCATGCAACCCTCCCGTTCACCCCATCCGTGCTCTTAATTGAATGTTTTGTTGAACATGGATACGTAAATTTTGCGCATGAATGATTCAAGGTGATATTGTGATATAAAATTGTTGTCCATTGGGCTTGGACTTCGCAGCTTGGCCTTTGAGTCGAGAAAATCATATTCATAACAACGAGCATGGGTACATCAAGAATACTATGCAGCGTTCCATGAACTTCTTATTCGAGAAGATAGGTGTACTTTACGCAGCCAGCTTCACGCGTTTGCGGCTGAGAGAAAGATAGTGGGGACATGCTTCTACTCGCTACGTAAAGCAACTTGAACTTATCTGCAAGTGATCCCACTGTCAGTCCGTATTTCTCCTTCCGATGGTAGGAGCCTTCTTCCACTGACGGCCCCTTCAAGCTTTCGGGGGTTTGATCCATCCATCGTACTAGTAGGTAATGGCGCGGGCCGCGCCGATCACACTCAGCCTGACTTTTGGCGATCCTGAGGGTAGCTGTGTAAGACGGGTCGAGGGCGACGTTAGAGACGATTGGCTGATTCACAGCCGACCCCGTGAGGTCCTCCAAAACCTTTTCGAAGCTGAAGGTATGGGTACTGCCAGTGGAGGAGCCTCGCATCCGGATGGAACCGGCGGAGTTAAAGCGGGAACACCGACGGCCATGGATTCAGCAGACGACATGTCTAATGCAGGAGTCTCGGGCCCGGATTGAGCGACGAGATTGACATCGGACATTGGAGGTGGCGACTCGGTGAGAAGAAGGCTCGCGCTGAGGGACGTGGGAGATTCAGATGGCTCAGGCAGTAGGACTGCAACGGCAACAGCAGGCGGCGGAGATATCGTCAACGCAGGTGGCGGAGGCGTGTTGACCTTAGTCCCTAGTTCTCCACCAAAGGGAAGAGTTTGTAAGGCTCGGGACGGACGACAAGTAGAGTTCGTTTCGGACGTCGACGCCCGAGAAGTCGTCTGCCATGAACGCAGTGGACAGCGCTTCTTCGGAAAAAGTGGACCGCCGAAGTCCTGAATCAGTGGTGTCAGCTGCAGACCTTGCTCCCTCGTGGCGTTGGGATCGTTCAAAAGCTGAGGCATCACCGGAAGGAGTGACAAGAAGATCATGTTTGGAACCTCCGTACCGCTTGAATTGGGGTTCATAGCAATCGTCTCGGGGATGGTGTGGGATCTGAGCAGGGATCGGATCGGATGAGGGACCAAGTTGGGATAGGTCAGTACCGCCGTCATCACCACCGCCTAGTTCAGTTTTACGGGCCGACGTTTTTCTCGAACCGAGCGAGCTTCCTCCCACGAACGTTGATTCAGCTATAGGGAAGAAGAAGACATGGTAACTTATAGGCTCGTCCCCAGCGCTTGTGACTCAAACTCCGGTCGAAAACTCCCTCGTGCTTCCCAAGCGGCTGGTTCAACTGGGCGTGCCCTTGGCTGTACGTCCCAATATGGACCCCGTGAGAATACGTACTTAGTGAAATCGCGCGTCGCGCTCTCTGGAAAATGACGCAGGACTAGTTCCACCTGCGGTGTGGACATAAAAATGCAAAACAAAGGCTCGTGAATTTCTAACAGATGTGAAACGCACCGCTACCCAATATGGTTATGTGGTTGGATAAGCCTCGAAGCCTGGCTCACGACTCAGAATGTGCCGGCAGTGAACCCCGAGGGGGCCTGCCCGGTAGTTGAAGGCACTCGGATGCGGGCGGTGGGCGTGGTGAACAGGCCCGACATCAGAGCAAACATGACAGTGAAATATGTGTTTTAACAAGCAAGATTAAGCACCTAGTGGTTGTTACAAGGGGGAGTACCCGCACGCTGAGCGCTCAAAGTAAGGCCCGGGCGCTTCTCTCCCCGCCTGCCGTGCCATCCACTGGCAACGCTGAGGAATGACCTGTTACCGTGTTCCGCGGTGATAAAGAGTCCCCATTTCACATCTATGACCATAAGGAACCAAAATGAATCTTATCTCAACCGCAATACTTATCACAGCAACGCCTCAGAAGTGTCTGCGCTGTTTTCCAGAGAGCACGACGCGCGATTTCACTAAGTACGTATTCTCACGGGGTCCATATTGGGACGTACAGCCAAGGGCACGCCCAGTGTGACCAGTCGTTGGAACGCGACCTGCCTTTTCACACTCCGCCTCCCCCCAAAAGGCAGGTCCACGTGCGTTCCGATCGACTGGTTCGCGAGTCTAAGAAATGGACATTGAAGCCGACCTAGAGCTTCGCGATCCACCATCAGATCACGGGCTATGTACATGCTGGAAGACGCAAGGCGCCGTCAGACACGTGGTATGTTCGCGTCCTGGTGCTTGGCCGACACGCACCCTGAGTCACGCGTTGGCAGCTCTAGCCGACGTAGCGTAGGGCGTGTGCGGTTTGCGGTCTCCCCGGACTTTGTTGGGGGCGCGTTCGAGTCCGGGCGAACATGGATGTCTGAGGCCGATCGATGGGTATGAGCAACCGGGCACCTTGCTGCCTGAGCAGTACTAATCGTTCCCACCAGCTGCCCTACGCTGCGAACTGCATTTCCTGTCTACTCGACCACTGTGAGAAGGTCGCAAGACTTCTTAAGCGAACCTTGTCATGCGTCTGTATCTCAATCCTCGTTTCCTCTGACTAATTTTCATTCACAGATATAGATAGAACATCCGTGGGCCTGTCACTGCGAGGGATTGGGTTGGGATGTAGTGGGTGGGCGGTAGCTGGGAAATTATCAGATCGGGAGGATGTATACGGCGTGCAGAGACCCGGATATGGTGGTACAATGGTCGAGCGAGTGGGGAATACATGTCGCGGTCTCTCAGCTGGGAACGTATCAACTCTGCACTGCGGAGCACACTGTTTCTAGATGGGATAGCTCGCTTCAAGGACAGGATACAAAGTGCACTTCGAATTTATGTAGTTAGCGGTATATAAGACGAGAGTGGGTGGACAGCTAGGAAGACAGTGGCGACAAAGCAGTAACGGCGGGGGAACATCTACACGAAAGCTCTTAGACCGAGATCACATCAAACAGCTCCAGTTCGTCGCGACTAGCCCTGCTTAAACACCGTTCGAGCCAGCGGGCTCAACGGAGCGGACTGCTGCGACAGAGACTGATGTATCGTTCCGACCCGCTGAAGGGCATCCAGCTGCTGAGCAGAGGCCGGCGACACCGCGGAGGGGACCTGAGAAGCCGCTCCCGGGTGGCCAGCTCCAGCCTGCACTGCCACAGGCCCCTGAGGGTATCCAGCTACAGGCTGAGAGAACCCAGGGGCCTGGGGAAGCCCGCCATAGCCGGCAGCCTGGGGATACACGGCAGCAGCGGCCTGAGAATACCCCGTAGAGGCGGAATGGGGGTACCCGGGGGAGCCGGCCTGAGGCCCGTACCCGGGGGAAGCCACTTGAGGCCCGTACCCAAGGGAGGCCGCTGGCGGCCCGTATCCGGCAGCGGCGGGTTGAAGCCCATACCCAGGAGAGGCAGCTGGAAGCCCGTACCCGGCAGCGGCGGGCTGAGGCCCATACCCAGCAGCAGGTTGAGACCCGTACCCGGCAGCGGCGGGTTGAGGCCCGTACTCAGCGGCGGGTTGAGGTCCGTATCCAGAGACGGGTTGAGGTTCGTAGCCGGCGGCGGAGACCTGAGGTTGCCCAGCAGAGGCGGCTTGAGGTTGCGAGGCAGAGGCGGCTTGAGGTTGCGAGGCAGAGGCGGCTTGAGGGTTCCCGGTAGAGACAGCTTGAAGGGCGTCCAGCGGAGGTGCCCAGCGGATGCTCGATGGCGCTCTGCTGGTACGTGGCAGGAGGCCCGGCTCCGAAAGGTGCGGCAGTGCCAGGAGGGGAGGTAGCAGGAAGTTCAGGGAAGGAAGGCATCCCGATGAGACTCGACAGGCTGCGCATAGTCTCCTGGGCACTGGGACTGTCCTTGATGATCTTAAGACAGTCTCGGACTAAGTCCCACGTCTTGCACAAAATCAACTCGCGGTGCTCGGGAGAAAGGTTCGCAGAAGAAAGGTTCGCAAGAGAAAGGTTCACAAGATCACTACTCGTGGCGGAGCTGGGAGGTGGCGGCGCCGAGTGGAAGGAGACCGGAGACGTGGGAGTTGCAGCCTCAACGCTGTTCATGGGATCGTCGTCATCTACAGGGTTCTGAGGGGATATGTGAAAGGCCGGGGATACGGGAGTAGTAACGATGGCTTTCGTGCCGGGTGAAGGAGGCATTGACCGGTGTGCAGGAGGGGGAAGAGTCGTGTCGGATGACGTAACGCTGGACGTGGGCGAGCGATCCACCTCTTTGCCTTTTTCAGAGCATTTAGTTGGCCAAAACAAAAGCGTCATGGCCACGGACGGTAGTAGCATGGACAGCCAAGAGTTGTCAGGCGTGTCAGCCATGGCATTCGCTGTATGTCTGGAGTTTAGAGAACGCCGCAACACGTTGACGACGGACGGTACGCACCGGCCATTGACTGGAGCTGTCGGACCTGTTCGTCCACAGGGCTCTTGTTGGTGGGAACCGCGAAGATGTCATGGTCTGAACACCAATTTGTGAACGCCGTCCTCCACCTAGAAGTTAATCAAGAGATGTGAACAAGAAAATTGAGCGACAATTGAATAGCGCACCCAGAAAGGACTGAAAACGCAGTGCGATTACGGTGGTAGATCCGCCCCATCTTCTCCTGATCGGTGTTCGCAGCGAGGGACTTCTCATCCAACAGATAACCCCCAAGAGTGCGAAGGTCACCGTCAGAAGGAGACTCTGACTGAGGCGAGCCGGTGCATGATCTCCGGGAAGCGAGTGGCAAAGTCGCATAGCTTCGCGAGGTAAACATCGTTTTTGCCGTCGTTGCCGTCGATGTGGAGAAGAATCGTGTCCTTAGGGTTCACGGTCGTCCCTACCATTTGCTGTTCTGTGTCCATCGGCTCCTTGGGACGAGAATGCATCAACAACGATGCAGGAGAGAAGCAGGGCGAAATGCGAAGAAAGGCGGGGGGAGTACTCACAACGAAGGGGTCTGGATGGGCATCGAGCATGTCAAAGGGAGTGGGCGGGGGGTCAAGATGAACAAAGGCGCTGAGGAAGTCAGGCGCTATCGGGATACCCTTATTTTCCAAGCCAATTATGCCCGCTAACACGCCATCCGCTTGCTGTCGGTCATAGCCAATGGGAGGGGAGGCGCGGTGATAGGGAGTTGCTCGGCGCCGGTGCACGCACCGGAAGTCGGACCGGGGGTGGTCGTCGAAGTCGTTGACAGTGGGTTGCGCATGCTCGGAGTCGTCATACCCAGAGACTCGAGAATTTGAATGAGGGAGTGGGTGGCTTGCGCAGAGCGAGTCCATGGTCTTTTTACTTCCCATGGCCGTGGAGGACTTTGGTCCGATATGCCATAATTCGGGAAATTCGTGGGCGGCGCTGAACGGTGCGCGGGTATGTTGACTGACGGATTTGGTTTTGCCAACTGCACTGGCGCGATCCTCGGCCGTGTCCGGACTCGAACCAGTCGAACGGGACACGTCAGCGGAGAGTGAAAAGAGAGACGTCTCCCCCGCCTTGTGCGGAGTCTGAACCCGAACGGCTGATCGAGCCTAGGTTCGGGTAGGTTGGTACACTCCAAATGGTGCGTGACGAACCCCCGTTGCGAACGCGTGCCGTCACGAGAGTCACACGCAGCCCATTTCCGGCGAGGAGCCAAACATGCCACGCCGCTTTGTAACGGTTTGACGGGCGCTTGTAAGTTGCAAGACTGGTTCGGAAGATAGGTTGGAAGATTCGAACGCGTCGAAATTTTTCGACACGCGTCATGCATTTGTGAATCTGCTGTAAGTGGCCGGAGCGGATGATTGAGAGAAAGGGAGGGAGAGGGCACGTGTAAGTGGCCGGAGCGGATGATTGAGAGAAAGGGAGGGAGAGGGCACGTGCGGGTGAAGACCGGCCGGATATCGTCGGAACCAAGGCAAACAAACCCCCGGCTTCTCTTCCTACCACCATCTGCTCTGCACTCCACCAACCCTCAGTCTACATTCTCCCTCCGCGCCAAGGGCTCCAAGTATCCGGTATCCTCCTCCAATGCCTCCGACTGGCCTCAGGGTGCCCACTGCACGATGGGAATCACACCGCGTAAGTGCAAGTCTGCCTTGATGTGCATATATGCGACCAGATATGGGCGCATACACTCGCTTTCCTTCGACTAGTTTGTTCTTGGACCTCCCTCATCCACTGATCGGTGCGTTCTCTTTTACAAGCCACTCCTGTCCGCAGTATGAACCCCCAGTGCTGCATGCTCACTGTACTTACATGCGATTTCTTCGCTGGTTGAGACAATACTGAGGTCAACTAGGAAAGAAACATCGATCGTCCTCGCCTGTCCAGGCAACCGGCCGACGTCGCCGCTCGCTGGCCAGCAGCCCAACTGCGAGCCTAACCAATGCTGTCTTGCGTGGCTCCTCAACCTCGATCAGCGCACCATCGCCGTCTCTGGGACCCCGAGGACAACGAGGAGGTGATGCGCCTTCCTTCCTCCATGGCCGCAATTGGCTCCGCCCTCATGTCGACCGCGTCGCGATGTCGTCGACATCCAGCTTAGGGTCGGCGTCGGGGCTGAGCTCAGTGCTGGGTCCCGGGGTATGACTCACCGCGTTGTCGTTACACACCGCAGGCAAGTCTACCACATATATGTATCCACCCTCGCGCCCACCTCCTATCATCATCCTCCCGTGCCCCTATTGCCGCTCGCAAACTCGCACTCGCGCTTATATTCATATCCAGGCATGAGCGCAGCCAACGTCGACGTGCTTACCGACATCTAATATCGCGCCGTTACTGGGGAGCGTGGCGGGCCGTTTGTGTCGAGCCTACGAGGATTGCATCGGATTGGATGGTTTGGCCCACCCTCCCGCGTCTTCGGCGTGGGATGGTTTGAGCAGGCCATCGAGCCATTGCGCAGACCATCCTTCGGGGAATTTGCGTGCCCTTTTCGAGCTTCCCTAGGCTGGGGCGTGCAGGCAAAGTTAACCGACACTTTTGCACTTTTGTTGATGAGTATGCACCCCAAGCGGTCGAATTCAGCCCCCGGTTGACTTGTTGCTTGAGTTCGGCTGATTGTGCGTCTGCAGACTTGCGCGGCCCGCTGGACGGTCATGCCCCTCACCAGGCGTCGTCGATCGATTTACCTCGGCACCTCCTGGACATCTACGCGTCTCCGCAGGTCGACCTCAGGAGATCCGAAGCGCTACCTCCAACCGTCGCGCCCGTCATCAGTTGGCAAGACTGGCTTGTAGACGCGCACGACGTAATGCGGTAGCCCACTGCGAAGGAGTTGGCCAGGAGTGTGCCGCGGGGACAGAGGTGACTCGCGGCACCTTTGGGAGGAGGGTGGCCGTCAAGTCCCATGGTATCGTAACATGCACAAGGGTTTGACGCGTACGCGGGGATGAATAAGAGAAGTGCGGAGGCTCGAGAGTGGTTAGGCGTAGCGAGGGGTCTTCTTTTCAGGCGCACATAGAACGTGAGATCGGTCTAGGAACGAAAATCGCATTGCGGACGGAGTACGAATAGATTAGCAACAGAGTTTACGACCGACGCTGACCACACCAACTGGCGAACAGGTGACATCCTACACTTCGAGCGATGACAAGATGGGACAACGGAAACCTGGAGACGATTGGTGATAGAGGGAAGTGCCCGAGAGGGGCGTGGATGAGGGCTACATACAAGATCGTGAAGTAAACGTTGGGCCTCATGCCTCGGGAGGCTGAAAACCGGCTTGCTGATCCGTCAGCTGAAGAATGAGGATCGTGTAGCCGTTTATGAAAGCAAAGAGCTTGCGCTGCCCCGAAAGAGCCTCTGGGGAAAGAAATACGCCGAGTTTCTCATAGAAGTACTGCGTCTCCAGTCCCCATGTGTGCCACTGCCTTGCATGACGGACCAATTTCCACAACTTACCAATGGAGTCCCCATGTACCTGCCTGAAGTTGTGCAGTTGCCTCAAGACCTCCGCCATCGCTTCCTTGAGTTCTCTGTCGTCCACCCCCTTGAAATCCTCCCTGTACTGCAGGGCATTATGAAGCAGCGTGGACAGTTCGGAGCCGGGAAGAAGCGCGAGAAGTCCGTAGGCGGAGAGGAATGTGGTCAGGTCTTGATGTTGGAGAAGCAGGGCCATGCCATCGGGGGCCATAGACTGGGTCACGGCTGGCACGCCAGCAGAGGTGTCCATAGTTTGCGCTTCCGAGGTGGGGGAGACACGGCGAGCAGAGGTAGTGCCGTGAATAGCACGTTCGCCAGAATCCGTGGCCTGGGCGGCTGCTCCGAAAGCCGGCTTCGGGAGGAGGGGGGTTGAACTGAGGTGAGCGGGATACACATCCCGAGCTGGGTCGGAGTCCACTAGATGGGGAAGGACTTGGGACAGACCAAGAGGTTCATCGTCGACCACCATAGGTTCGGCATCGGGGACGGCAGAGCTTTCATCAAACTGAACGAGCGGCGCTGCGTACGGGATCTCAGGAGCCTTGCCCTTCCCACCAATCGGTGCACCGGGGACCTCGGCTGCGAGACGGCTGGAGCTGTCGCAAGGTCCCAAACCCCATAACTCCGGAGCACGACCGAATACAAAGACAAGAATATCCCATGGCACGTTGGTCGGTCTGCGAACAGAGACTATGGCTGCAATGTTAGTGGGTTCGAGGATGGGAATTGTGTGGTAACCTACGGGCTTCCTGGCTAAGTTGTTTCGCAGCCTCCATTGGCGAGATGTCGCGCCGAGGCACGGCGCTCCAGGAGCGACACCAGGCACCGAAGGCTTGCAGGATGCTAGATTCTACAGTTGAACAAGGGGTTCGGGACACAGAAATAGCGCAACAGTGACTACGTACTCTTTCACAAGATCGTTGAAATCTTTCGCAGCCTTGAGTCGTTGGGCGGCATCAAGTTTAAAGCCGACAGAGACTGTGCGCGAAACAACTCGGTGTAGCGGTTTGGAATCGACGAAGGAGAGGATGTTCCGCCTCTCGGAGAGTGGTACGTCAAGGGAATACAAACATAGCCTCGCGAGCCTATTGGCAAATGAACCGAGGGGGGGAATGCCGGCCTTAACTGCCCAACTAGGGGGACTGACATACAATTCTATGCGCTGGAGCTTCTGCTCGTATGGACTCATTGGGCGCTGTACTGGGGGAGGAAAGGTAGGAGCGACACCTGGGATGGACCCCGGGGGAGGACCTTCCGATACCCTACGTCAATCATCCTAAGTTTCTACGATGTGCGAGGGAGACATACCTGACTGCGATGTCATGCTTTCGTTGTCGTGATGCTGGCGATGTTCCTGGACGACGTCGACGACCAGAGTCAGGGCTTGAGGGACGTAGATGGAGGGGGGAACCTGGCCTTTATTCACTTGCCCACGTCGCTGCCACGATGTAACCAACGTAACGCTCACCCTTCATCTCCGGGGGAGTCGATTTCCTAGAAGCGGCTCATCAATGGTTCGGCCTATCCCGGGAAGGTAGAGGGCGTCCTGTGGCGAGAAGTCCAGCGGAAGGCACCGTCTCGGCTGATTAACATGTCACGGCGTGCGAACCGTGACATCTGCATCCATCCAACCTTAGCCTATTATTCGAAGCCGAGGCAAGGGCCACATTGCTTGGGTGAGACATGTCAATCCCATTTACAGCTGTGAGTGTGCAAGTCGGACATCGACAGGCTGAGTGGTCCGCAACTGTGGCGCTCCCGACTTCGCTGACAGGATCCCCGAGGTAACGCTCTTTGTTGTGACTGCATCTCCCGATACTCGAACACCGTGATGTGTTAGTGGCGTCCACCATTCTTGGTCTGCCCACGATAGAACACAGTTCCGAGTTCGCTTAAGGTTACAGTATGAGGAGTTTCTCAGCTCCAGCCTCGAGGTCGCGATCGTGTGCCGAGCACGGCTCGACCGCGGTAACGGATGGCGTCGGCCCTTCTGGTTGTGCCTAGTAAATTTCGTTTCTCAGTGCACATTCTCCTCATGGCAGTCGATTTTCTTTGCGCGCCGGCTCGTGTTGCCTGAGTAGCTTTACGCAGTCACCACTGATGACTCGGAGGTTCAGGGGAACAAACAGCCAAGACGACCAGCAGCCGCTCCGAGGTCTGTGCACAGAACCGGCCTATAGCGCCATCCCCTGGGATCCGATTGATATTGCGATCGTAACAATAGTGTCAGACCTCCATTTCTACCCAAAATGAGTTAACTAGGCACGTTCATCTCCAAATCTCTGGGTTCGGGCTCGAAATACCGAGAACACCGAGCCCTTGTACCCCAATACAGCTGTTTGCAGAACGATAGTCGCGTTCGAAAAAAACTCGTTGAGGTCGGCTACGTAGCCGACGCTGGGAAGACCCCGAGACGCCCAGAAGCTGTCTTCTTCAGGTCATGGCGCCTCATGGAGCGGGGTCTCCCTCGCGCGCGAGGCTCGACGCCGAGGAGGAGCGACGCAAGACTGGCGGCTCGCGCGACACTGCTATCACTGCGCGTAGAGTAGAAATAGTTGCGCTATGGCAAACTATCGCATTTTTGACACTCGCACACCACACCAATCCACCTGCAAAGGTGGAAGGTCCACTCGCGCGGATGGCGCGACGCGTCGCGCTCTCGCTGCCATGCTCCTCGGCCTTCCTCGGCACGGGTTATGCCGAGCTTCTGGAGGTGGCATCAGCGTCGGCAAGCTAGCCGACCTGAACGAGTTTTTTCGGAGGACGTCTATCGTTTTGCAAACCGCTGTAACGACGCTCTGAGGCGAAAAAATTGCAAGCCATTGATGATCGATGAAGGCCTATGGTCAGTGATCCTTACACGGACAAGGAGGCGACACTACAGAGACGACGTGCGATTGGCGCACGCCCGTAAGCCCTTGAGAGGACAGGGACTTCGACCAGAATGCGTCATGGCTCTTCTGCTTAGCGGTCGCCGATGCCGTCGGAGCGATTGAGGAGATAAAGGCCGCATAAAATACTCATCGACATCCTGCTGAGGCAATTGCGGGGGTGTACCATAAGCAGGGAGCACGAGATGCCTGCCTGATTTGCCGTACAGTCGATCTCCATTGTTTTCAGTACTGTGCACGCCGTTTCACAGGACCAAGTCCGAGTAGCAGCGAAGAAAGAACTTAATCCAATGATACTCACCAACTGCAATCATAGGTTCAGGAAATCTTCACAGATTCAACCAGAACGGATCGCTCCAGACGCAGGTGGGTATAGAGGGAAGGTGGCATTGCAAGGTCACAGAGCGAGCAGTTGTCAGCGGTTGGGCCAGGGCACGGCCAGCTCGATTGCGCAGTCCATTAGCGCCGGCGTCTCTTGATCTTTTCGCCCACCTTCAGCCCAATTGGATCGCAAAGCCCTCTCGCTCGTCTTGCATCCGGTCTCGTCTCGAGCTACACTGTGGTATTTCTCTGTCCCTAGGTATTCCCTCTTCCA
The DNA here is from genome assembly GCA_002900995.3 of Ganoderma boninense. NCBI lineage: Eukaryota > Fungi > Basidiomycota > Agaricomycetes > Polyporales > Polyporaceae > Ganoderma > Ganoderma boninense. Next base: position 925,853 of record PJEW03000013.1, on the reverse strand, counting down.
TCCATTATCTCCCTCCTAAAAGAGCGACGTCACCGGACAACGACAGCAACGCCGGCGGGGACTGGGGGAAAGGCCCCGCTCCCCATCTCCCACTCCACCCCGGTCAAAATAGGCTGCAAGAGCCTTTTAATGCCCAATGCGTTCCCGATCCCCACCACGCAAGCGAGCCTAGGCCATGCAGTCGGGAATGGAGGCGCGCCGCCCGAGGCGACCCAATCCTCGTACAGAACGTGCGGGGCGCAGGTGACGAACCCGGCCTGCGCAACCTCCCCGGTTCTCCGCGCGGCACGTTTTCCAGCGCCGAATGGGTTTGACCACGCTTCCACCGACCCCCCTTGCGCTGCGGTGGACACAATAAGGACAGAGACGCTCGATGCAGGCTGTCACCGGATCATAAGGGTTCACCCAGTGCATTCCGTGAGTATCATTTTTCGTCTCCGCGCATCCGCGAACTGGTACGGCGACACACTAATACCACACGTCTCGCACACGGCGCGTTTCGTTTCAATGCAATGCAGCGCGCGCTGGCGAGAAGCGGCGAACGCTTCTCGCAGGACGTCGCCCCCGCGCCCAGCCCGGCAACCAAGCTGTGCAGCGGCACGCTCCCTGGGCACCACAGCGCACAAAGGCGAGCGAGGTGCCAAAGACGATCATCCTGTCCCCGCGCTGCTCAGCATTCACGATGGGAGTGTTCTTGGGCGGTACTCGAACCAGTGCGACCCCGGGATGCATGAGCACGCGCTCCTCCTCGAGCAACTAGACCTTTCCCTCCCAACCCCCTCCTCTCTGTTCTTCGTCTTCTCCCACCCTTGGCGTCTCTTCTTTTCTTCCCGTGGCCCCTGCCTGATGCACGTCTCGATGTCATCTGACGCTGCGCAGCGCGCACTTGTCGCGAGCTCAACTTCTTGGGGCCGGCGTGTCGTGTGGTCGTCCTCCCCCCCATTCTCCTACGTTCTCGACTTCGCTCACCTCCATGTTCAATTCGCGACGTCCGAAGCGTCCAATGACAATCCATCAGGCCCGCACTGTTCAAGTACCTCCACTTCCCGCCACGCGCCGAATCAAGGGCGTCGTCTTTGATGTCGACGGTATGCGGGACGCACGATGGTCCAACCAGGTGATCGACCTCGTCCCAGTGATTCGCAGGCGGTGTCATCCATGGCCTCGGGGTCCGCTGCGTCCGCGGACGGATCCTCGGCTTCGGCTCCGTGTGAGGCCTAGGTCAGGGCGAGGAAGCCGTAGAGGCGTGTTCGGCTAGGCTGAGTGGGGCGGCGGCTGGCCTCAGAGCATGACTTTGTCAGCACAGGACCTTGCGGGCCGACAAAGACGGTGTGCCTAAGTCGGCGGAAACCACTGTACTTGGTAGTCCGTTTTTTTCGACTGCGTTATGCACTTCGTCTTCAGCCACCTTCAGGCCGCTGTCGGATCTAAGGCTGACCTCTCCATCCGCTTGCAATAGATATTTGTTCCTGCTACTTGAAACCTCGTTGCTTTGCTCGAGTTCTTCTTCGCTTTACCATCAACTCAGAGATTGGTGTTCGCTGCCACCACGATCGGCCTCTGAGGGGTTTGGGTAGTCCACCTCGACGTGTCGCCGGTGCGCTCGAATCCACTCATGTCCGTTGTCCGTTCTCCGAAGGGGCTGGAAGGGTATCGGTGTCACAGAGTATGAACCGTGCGTCTGGGTCCCAGTCGGTGTGAAAGAACCCGAGTATCGTCGTCGGGTATCGGCTCGGGGCTGCGACATGCGGCCGGTGGACCTAGTTCTGAATCGCACATGGCATGCACGCAGTGGATCAAGCCATTCATAGGCAGGCAGCAGCCACCTATATCTCTGGCCATGTGTTACTTGACCGTTTCCGAACAAGACTCGGACCCTCGGGGTTTGCGGGTTTGCGAATGGTCTGTCACGCGTCCTTGGCAACATCGTTGCGAGAACCTCCGTGTGATCTGGGACACCGTGACAAGCCAATTACCACGCTATTCGCTTAGAATTATGAACAGCACCTCGGGGAGGCACCCTGTCCAGTGCCAGCCTCGAGCTCGCCGTGTAGTCATGGACTTTCCTATAGAAGGCAGCTTCCTTATCAACTTCACTATAAAGCTCCGCATCCTCTTGACGACTCCGGCGTGCTCAATCGTCCTATCGACCTGCCCCGGGCTTAACGGTGATATCCACTCATTCAACTCCCTTCTCGCTTTTAGAGGCAGATTCGATGGTCAACGCGGAGGGAAAAAACCAATACGGCGGAAAACTTGGTACATTGTATGTCCTGGATGACCGCTCTCAGAGGACTTGCCTGATCTATGATCAGCCCTTGCTCTCGACGATTTGGCCCTGACCAGACTGTTCAAACAGTTCAACCGCGAAAAGGATGGGGCGGGGCTGACGGTCAATGAACAGCTGGCCAGACTTCGTGCCTTAGGTTGTCCGATGAGGTCTCGTATCACTCAATCCCATTCCCGCCATTTTATCCGCTGACGAGGAGATTGCGCAGTCGGGTATCAATGTACAATCTGCGCGCGCGGCTTGGCGTGCCAACCGTCCGAAACAAACTTCGGCAAGGGAGTACTACGGAGCGTTTACAAGCCATCTTGGACCTCAAGCAAAACAACATCCAGGGTCGTTGGGGTGTTGCCCAGCTACGCCAACGATTGGCGAACAAAGGTGTTTCGATCACTCGGTGTGTCTTCCTGCTATTCCCTCGATAGGCTTGAGGTAACGGCGGCTAGTGATGAACTCAGGGCGGCATTACATGATCACTTCGACCACGAATTCGATCATCGTTTCCCAGCGAAGGGTCGGAACGCTATTCCTCGCGTCCCATTGAATTGCATTGGCCCTATGCATCAAGTCCACGTCGACGGCCATGAAAAATTATCTTCGCAGGCACTTCGTCTTGGAACCGTGACCCTTCCTATCTACGCCTATCGGGATCTATGGGGAGGATTTGTTTTTCGCTTAGTCGTGCTCCCAAATGTCCGCCTTGCATCCACTTGTGCGCACCTGTATCTTGATTTTGTGCAGGAACGTGGTGGTATGTTACTCCCTGGCCGTGTTATTCGGGAAGTCCTAACAGTCGGCTTGGCAGCGATTCCGATGACCATGATCAGCGACAAGGGTTCGGAAACTGTCCAAGTGATCGACTTTCAGAGGTTGCTTAGGTAGGCTCCCCGAGCAACGGTTCCTCGTCTAATAGCTAGACTAACTAGTGTCTTATATACTTCCAGACATGATGCGGCTCCTGAGGTGACCGAAGACGACTTCCGGTCATGGGTACAGGTGCAAAGCAAACACAATACGGCGATTGAGGGCTTTTGGCTATGGTTGCGCGAGGGAGAGGGGCTTAACGTCCGTGACGTGGTCCTCAACGGCGAAGCCGTTTTCAATTCAAATGACTCTCTACACGTGTGAGTATTCATCTACTTATTGACGCGATGCTGTCCTGACTTGCGTATATTTTTGTAGGAACGTTTTCAACTGGCTTTGGCCTCCATTGCTTCAGGAACGGCTTAACGAGTATCGTGAGTGTACTGGAACAACCATACCGTCCGCCGCCAGAAGGAGAAGGATCTTCCCTCTGGAACGTCTCCGGTTCATATTTGGACTTGTCCTACGGACGTGCGACCCACTGCCAGGGACTGTCGGGTCAATGTCCGGCAAGATATGATCCAGGAGCTCCGCGATGAGATCGGTGGCGAAGAAGGGCGTCGACAGGCGTATGAATTTGTGACGCCAGAATTCCAGGCCGCTGCTGACGGAGCCTACGCGGACCTCGGATACCCTCGTATTACCCTTTTAACCGCTTGGGCAGTATTTCTAGCTGTTGTTGACGTTCTCCGAGCTCATTAATCGAGTACCCCTCCAGCCTGGCGCTGGTGCGGTCATAGCCACTGCATGGCGAGTAGGCAGCAAGAAGGCCGTCAAACATATACTAGCTCGCGGTGGGTAAAATATTGCAAGCGTTGCCGATGCTGTCAAGGTGTACCAGCCGAGCACGTTGAACATACTCGTAGTTACGCGCATACGGCCATAACGTGTCGGAAATAGCACTTGTATACCGCGTAGATGTTGCCATCCCATGGATCGTGGCTATCCACTTTACATTGAGAAGAGTCTCCACCCGGATATATATATATATATATATATATATATATATACGTGCGTGTACGTTGTGTATTAAGAGGATGAACGCACAGCATCACAATACGGAGCGAGAAAGGAACGAGACGATTCTAGGCTTAGAGGAGGTTCTCGGACATCGCATTGTAGAATATATACATGTTGTGGCTGTAACGGCGAGCGAGCGAGATGGCATATGAAGGAGCAAGGACAGATTAGGGGAAGATAGGCAGCTACAACTCAAACTGAGTGATACTTGAAAGAGAAGCGACTTGGGGCTGAGATAGTGCGAGTAACGTACCACAAAGCCTGCATCGTCGAATCAGGCCACGGACTCTAAACCAGACCGGAAACCGGTTGTCCATGCATCGGAGAGCGACTGGTGATTCGTGAAGTTGGCAGGGGTAGGGAAGCGCCTGAGCTGGTGGTTGCCACCAGCACGATAGTCTAACCAAGCTAAGCCGTCACTAGTCTAATCAGACATTCATCTTCGTCCTCTCGCGTTCCAACTCGAGGAGCTTAATCCGCATTCTCTCCCGTTCCAGATCGAGGAGATTGCTCCTCCCTCTCTCTCGCTCCAACTGGGAAACTTCACATTCCACTAGTGGAGAGGAAGAGTGTAACGGTGAATCGAGCTCTGATACAAAACCTTGCGGGACACTGGGCGGACCTTCGTGAGAAAGGGAGGGTGTCGACATGTCGAACTCGTGTGACGCCTCCGGTGCAGACGCGGCCATCGAAGGCTGGACAGGAGCAGGCTGCAGGTTGGATGGAACTCTAGGACGACCAGCCGCCGCCTGGCTGGAGAGGCTAGTGTCGCTGTCGCAAACAGGAGTAGATCCGTTCTGGTACCGGGCAATTGACACCAGTGGAGGTTCCTCGTCCTCGTCCCTGCTGTCGATAGTTCCTCCTTTCCCTGCTGGAATTGAGGCATGAGCATTGTTCCAGCTATTTTATATAGCCTAGTAACTTATGATCTAGTTCCCTCGAGCCACCAGCAATCCATCTGAGGACATTTCGAGTTTTATTTTGCCCAGAATAGAACGGAGCAACTTGTTGAATCACACTTGTATTCTCGATGGTCTGAAGCAAATTGTCGGATAAGAGATTCAATTTAAACATGTTAACGGACTATACCTCTGTACAGTCATCAACCGCATGGCGTAACGCCGAATTGAATTTTCGAGATTTCTCCCTCATTTCTCCAGCTATTGCCATGATTATGGTGTCCAATTGTAGCTACTGTTAGTCTGGATACATCGAAATCAATTGTGTTTTGCGGTTTCATGAAACGTACGCTTGATTGTCTGAACTTTGCTTGAGTGCTTAATTATGCATTCCCACCTGACGTAACACCTTACCTCAAATTCACCTTGGAGCTGTGGGTTTGTCCGGGAGAAAGCTTGTTATAATTATTAAAACAAGGGACATTGAGTATGTAAAGTTTCATATCATGGTGTGATGATTGAATGAAGCATAGACGAAAATATTCATAGTCTATAGAGAGTGAGTATGGCTTTCGAACCGTCAAATCTACGTGGTTCTCCGATGTTTACAGCAAGATTTTGGGGGGTTGAATGAACGTCGTGGGCCCAAATTTTACACACAGTTTAGAGACAACATATAAAATATATTGCAACAAGATTGAGGGCGAAAGCTTCGCTCCTTGTCGAGATAGAGAGAAAATGTGACACTGGATGGAGGTGTTACGTCAGCCGGTTGATGACTGTACCGAGGAGACGGGGCTTGCAGGCTGGGTGGCTGTTGCCATGTTAGCTAAGATAGACAGTGTCAAACTTGTAAAAAGTGGAAAAGATGCGGAAACGTACCCAGAAACGACGTAATTTATGTGCGTGGAGCCGTTGAATGTCAGGAAAGAGCTATGCAATTGAGGAAGCCAGGCGGAGAAGACTTTGTAGGGAAGTACAAAAGAGGAACAGTGGAAGAGGAGAATGGGAGAGGGGGTGGAGAGGGAAGAAGGGAGCAGGAGAGGGGGCAGAGAGGGAAGAAGGGAGCGTGAGTGGGGGGAGAGGAAAGAAGGACAGGGCCCTCAATAAGTCACGGGAAATGCCGGGTAACGTGGTCCCCCTAGTGACAACATGGAAGGAATGGAGACTCTCCTGGACAGCAAGCTATTAGAATTCGACTTGACCAGCATGCGTCAGGTGCAGACTGGGCACGCTCATGAGGGCTTTTGTTCGCGCTTCACTGAACAAGGTTAGATTAGGACGTGAGAGGAGCTCCGAGTCGGGGACTTGGATGAGCCTGTAGGCATTCCACAGTGTTTGGACTGCCGAACCACGCATGATTCTTGGGTTAAGCATCTTTGTGACACCGTGACACATAGCCGTGAGCTTACCATAGTGGTGAGTGTCGATAGCAGGGCCCCTCCGGGCAGACCTGGGCTACACTGGCTCTGGAGACAGTCAATGACAGCGCATAGACACTTGCAATACTGCTTTATAATATATAATTGAGCATCAAGGAGTGCATCATGACAGCACCACAAGCATGAGCTCGCGCAAGCAGTAATCATGACTGCTTGGACAGATGATAGATATGTAGACCTCGACATCCAGCACAAGGAATTTACAGAGATATGAATATTTGACTTAATGACTAACTGGCAATTCTATTAGCAATGAATGTGCGGAATAACAGGTACGGTCAGCAAGCATCAAACGAGCTAAGTTAACAAGCAATGAATGCGCAGAGAACAAGCCGTGTGCATGTCATTGATAAGCTATTAATGAGTGATTAACAAGCGGCAAACGAGCGATAAATGCACAAATAACGAGGGCAAACGAGCGAATAATGAGAGCGAACGAGCGATTGATGAGCGGTGAACGAGCAATGAACGAGCAATTCACAAGCGGTGAACAAGCAATGAATGAGCAATTAACAAGCGGTGAATGAGCGATTAACGAGCGATGAACGTGCAACCAACAAGCATTTATTGGACATTTATCAGCAAAAGCCATGTTCAAGGACCTATAGCAGTGACTCACCAATGGAGAAGCATATTCACGGGGGGATTGGCCAAACCAGGAAACATAGCGCTGCATAAATAAACAGCATAAAAGGAGTATTCGCTACCGTCAGTCCCTTGGCTCTGCTGTTTAAAATCCTATAGATCACAACCACCGTCAGCTGGGGCGTCAGGCTCTTATAAACGTTGACATACTGAAGGATTCAGACTAACACAGATAGAAAAGAGAAATCCTGTTGATGGAAAAATAACACGTAAATAGGACACCTACAGTCGTTACAGTTTCCGGCTGGTCCCCTCTGGGGACCAACAGCCACGACAGCAAGCAGAGTCGACAATGGTGGTCAGCGAGAGGAAGAGATGAAGATAGACGCTATGCTCACGGACCGCAGAATGATGACAAAGCGATCAGAGCTGTGCTCATTGATTTAATCTGGTCATGGGTGACAACACGTGGGTGTGACGTTACCATCACTTAAGGCATTATTTGTAGCTCTAAGACCTGTTCTACTTCATAGCCCAAGAAAAATGCCCCAGACTGTCTTCGGCCTGGTGCCTTACGTGCCCCACCGGCCATCCGCTCCACTTGCCTTGTTCTCCCATCCGCCCCTTTGCTCTGTCTTCCTATCTTCGTATCCTACCCGTTCGATGTTGTCCCTAATCTTCTTTTCGTGCCTTCCAGCTCCTTATCCCGGACTGCTTCTCCTTGTGTTCCTGACCAAAGTCTCCACTGTCACCTCATTGGAGGAGCGGACATCTGCGAGCGTGGACAGTTCTCACCCGGCCTCCACCCTTCACACCACATGTCCGAGTACGTTCGGACGCCCGCCAGTTCAGCCGCAACTTCGCCCCACGTTCTCGATGAGGGGATGAGGGTGCTCCCTTCTCCTACGACATCGTGCCACCCCGAGTCCTACACAGACTGATCATCGTCTGCAAGCGGTGCCCGGTCACGTCCACGCTGAGCTTGAGTTGCCACTGGTTGATGCGCTGATGCTGCTCAGGCTGACAGACAAAGTTAGACAAGGTGACAGTGGAGCGATGCGATCAAATGAACTAGTGAGTACGATGATTTCCGCTTTGCTCCTCTTTGACGATTCATGAAGTGTTAGCGACAAGATGGACTGGAAGGTGCACACTCTGCGGATGTGGGCCTGCTGAAAGGTACCAGTACCATTGAGGTGTTTGCGCCATTGTTGCAAAGTTCGATCTCGACATACTGAGCTACGTATCTCGGATTTAGGTACCTGGAAGAGTTTGCCTGATGGAAGAAAGTGGCTCGTCAGGGTCCTGACCACTGCAGTTCACCAATGAGCTGTCCTTGTGACAGCATGACGAGACGATTTCGCCCCTCGGCGCTGTCTTCAGCATCCAATAAGGGCATACATCTGCCTTCCAACCTATCCTCAACCTTGGAGTTGCACTGCCTGCATACCCTTGAGCAAAGGATACTGTATGAATGCATCATGCCACAATTTGCAAGGGGAGAATAGTGGCTTGTCACATTTGAGAGTCCAAGAAAGGCACTCCGCTGTTTCAAAAAGTTATGGAGCTGCATATGACAATGAGTGACATTCGTGCCTGACCTGACCGTGACCGGTGGATGTTGTGTCTTCTCTTTGAAAGCCAGCTAACTAGCACAAAAGCCTGTAGCCTTTCCCACCGTCACGTCCCACCCCAATACCTCATGCATCGCCTCACCCTCCCCTTCGCCATTGCGTATCTTCATACAATGATGATACTCTTACATTTGGATGCGACTGCACCCTCTCCATCCTCGCCAGCATTTCTGGTAGTTTTGCCTAACCCAATAGATCAGGTCAAACAAGTCGTTAAGGCCGTACTCAAGGCTCGTAAGGTTATTGTAGTGTGTGGTGAGTAATAGCAGATTCTCCTCAACCACAACATAGCCTAACAGTCGCACACAATACTTGCAACAATTTGTATACACAGGTGCAGGCATCTCTGTTGAGGTGGGGATCCCTGACCTTAGATCGTCGGAGGGGCTATTCCAGTCCTTCAAGAAGGACCACCCGAACCTCCTCCACTCAGGCAAAGATTTGTTTGATGTATCAATTTTCAGAGTGAGTAGTACTCTTTTGCAGACCACACCCACGCCAGTCAATGTTGGCATATACTCACATGCAATTGACAGTCTGAAGATGGCATGTCTCTGTTCTGTCAAATGATTGCACGACTATCACGTCTGTCAGAGGCTGCTGAGCCAACGGTGTTTCATTGATTACTCCGTGTCATGGACGACCACCGGTGCCTCCTCTGAGTCTATATACAAAACATCGACACGCTCGAAGAGAAGTCTGGTCTTACCTTTGGTGTCCCTGGTGCAGATTTGAATGTGACAGGCAAAACACTTTCGCTATCTGCGAAGACTCCCCAGTGCATTCCGCTTCACAGCACCCTCTAGCGAATGCATTGCGCGGCTTGCACCCATTTGTATCCTCTATGTGACTACGTCGACTCCTTGGTCTCCAGCATACTCCCTCCTTGTCCTCAATGCGCTGCCATGGAGGAGACCCGCCGGCTTGTCGGAAAGAGGTCCCATAGTATCGGGAAGCTTTGACCCAATGTCGTGCTCTACAGCGAGGACCACAAGGATAGAGATGCGGTAGGCAGCGTCGTCCAGAAAGACCTCGCAGGATGCGTCCCAGGGAAGCGCCGTGGCAAAGTGGACCTTCTTCTGGTTGTAGGGACGAGTCTTCATGTCCGGTGTCCCTGGCACGAAACGCATCATCCGAGAATTTTCCAAGGCCATACAAGCCCATCATGCCCCGATGAACGCACCTCTGAATGCACCTGAAGGCGGCACAATGCTGTCTGCTTAAGGTGTTGTGATGCAGGCACCTTCCTTGCATCGATCTACGGAAAGAGTCGACCACCAGCCGCCAATCCAGACGATCTACGGGAAGAGTCGACCACCAGCCGCCAATCCGGACGATCTACTTGAATCGAGAATTTCCCATGCCGACGAGAGACTGGGAAGGGGTCTTTGACGTCTGGGTCAGTGGAGACGCACAGGCGTTTGCGAGAATGATCCATGAGGAGATGGAGAAGGAAGGACGGGCAAAGGATACGGCAAGGGGGTGGAAGTGGAAGAGGGAGGATACGATGGCAGAAAAGCTGGCAGAGATGATTGGGTGATAGCGAGTTAGCAGTTCAATTTCAGCTGATAGTCCTTGTTCGAGAAGTATTGAACATGCGGGATTTTGTGCACAGAAAAATTCTTGTTCAAGAGGCGTTCTGAGTCATCTAGTTAGGCTATGCATCTCATCTCCCCGGTCTTCCGGAAATGCAGGATCTGTGATTGAGGGTCAAATAGTACAAGTTGCGAGGATTGTGCCCCTAAGTTGTGAGAAGCTGAACGGCTATGGCTTGAATCTCCACATCCACTCACAAACGTGGTCCCAGAGGTACAGGCGCACAAGGAGCTTGGTACGAGAAACAAGATGTACAAATATACCGCCGCGGCCGCGAGCCTGCTCTTTGAGTCCAAGTCCCATGGCAAATTAATTGCTCCGTGCCTTGTTTGTCCTCACATATCTTCTACTGGTGCCTTTGAGGTGTGTCTACGATGACAGTTGGCCACAACATAGCTGATGTGCTGATCGCTGACATCGACAGCTGTCACAGCCTATCGACTGCACCACCAAACAAACAAACAAAGGGGCTCACTGATGGGGCACACAGGGGTGGCAACAGAAGGGAAAAGGATAGATTGCCTAGACTAGAAGGCGCAGAAGGGCAGGGGCTGTTAAGCTGCCTACAGTGGAAGGGAGGGAAGAACAGAAGACAGAATCTAAGGTTCTTGATCCCACATCACAGCCCTTTATATATTACATGGGAACGGTGCACAGACCATCAGTTCAGGGCAGGTCCCGGGACCTGTCGCAGGTGAGAGAATGATCTAAGAAGCAGATAAGATAGGGAAAGAGAGATAAGATAAAGGAAAAGATAAGATGAACCGAGAGATAACTTGTCCTGATAAGATGCCAGACTAAGTGTGGCGCGAAAAACAGTGACACTACCCCCTCTTCAAGACTTGAGCTCCAGCGAAACGTTCAAGCCAAACATGCCGGTTAAACTGCCTCTGGACTGGGCGCGGGTTTGTGAGTGAGATGGGCTGTGCGGCCTCCGGGTGTGCAACATGGAACTCGTCCAATAGGTCCTTGCAATGTTTGACGTTCCGTACTGGCTCCCAGGTGGCTTCGCTAACATCATATCCTACCCACTTCACCAAGTACTGGACATATCCATAGTAGGCCTTCGAGTCGAGTATCTTTTCAACTTCAAACTCGTCATGGCCTTCTACTTCGATAGGATCAGGTTTGGTTGGGTTTCGGTCACCGATCTCGTCCTCATGGTAGGGAATAAGCTTTGAGGCATGGAAAACTGGATGAACCTTGTTCTGTGGAGGCAGCTGGAGTTTGAAGTCCGCAGGTCCTACTTGCTCGACAATCTCGTAGGGGCCAAAGTTCTTGGCTGACAACTTGGCGGCTGATTGTTTGATCTTGAGGTCCTTTCCTTTGAGCAGTACTTTGTCTCCAACCTTGAATGGCACCTGGCTCTTGTACTGATCGTAGTACCACTTCATTCGCTCAGTGGCCAGAGTCAGAGAGGCTTGTGCCTGTTTTCGGGCTTCCGTGCGGTTTTGGAAGATTTCTTCAAGAGTTGGGAAGCCCAGCTCTCCTTGTACGTCCGGAGCCATCTTGGGGTTGTAGCCATACTCGACGAAGAAGGGGGACAGGCCGGTAGACTCATGTGCCATGTTGTTGTATGAGAACTCTGCTGAGGCGAGGAGGGTGGCCCAGTCATTGGGTCGGTGTTCGGTGAATATCTGCAAGTATTGTTCCAATGACTGGTTGACCCGTTCTGTCTGTCCATCTGTCTGAGGGTAGTATGCTGTTGACATTGATGCCCGGATTCCCAGCTTCTTGCAAAACTCCTTGAAAAGCGTGTTCGTGTCATGAACGGCACGCTCGGCGCCTACCCCGGCGTCTCTCTTTCCCTTTTTGGACTGTTTGCCTCCCGCGTCGTCCTTATTGTCCTCCATTGTTTAGCAAACCCATCCCTTGTTCTCGCAGTACAATAACTCCTGTTACCCATTGTTCCCGTCGTCATTGTACTACATACTATTGTTCTTCCACTGGTTCCCGTGTCCATAGTTACCTATTGTCCCCGGTTTCCATTGTCCACTACATGTATATAAGACCTGTACTTCGCTACCTGGAGACCTCAGTTTTGACCTCTTGTCTCCAGGTAAGCCTCACTGTATTCTCGCTCGTTAGTTACTCGCTCAATACATCTTGTCTCCAGCCTGACTGTCGAGCCCTGCTCCGCTCTCGCTGCACAAGTGCTCGTCGACGCCCTTGCTCGTCTCGTAAGCCTCCTCCCTGATCTTACTCGACAGCCAGTCGTAACAGTTCGCGAACTGTGTTCCCCTATCTGAGATGACTTGCCATGGAAGGCCATGTAGCTTCAGGATGTGTTCATATACGAGCTCAGCAGCATCCGAGGCTGAGAAGTGGTCATCGCATACAAAGAAGTGAGATCATTTCATCAGCCGATCTACTACCATGGCGATTGCTGTGTATGTGTTGCCATTTTTGTCATAGGACTTGGGAAGTTGGGTGATGAGGTCTATGCTCCACACTTCCCATGGGCCTGCTGGGACTTCGTTTGGCTGCAAGAGACCGTATGGGGGAACCCGTGATGCTTTGTTTTGTTGGCATGTGTCACAGCCTTTGATGTACTTCTTGACATCGATTGTGATTCCTGGCCACCAGTAGTTGCAAGTGATGAGTTCCTGAGTCTTCCATCGGCCTGGGTGTCCGGCGAGTAGTGTGTCGTGGTGGAGTTTTAGCAGGTCAAGTCGCAGTTGTCTATCCTTTGGCACGTAAACTTTGCCTCTACGGAGGAGCAAGCCATTCTTGAAGTTCCATTCCTGTAGTGCCTTTCCAAACTCCCGGGGACCGCTGTTGAGCAGTGACCTATAATCCTTGGTCATTGTGTCGTCTTCCAGTGCCTTTTTGATCCTTTCCAATAGTTGTTCATCGTCAACTTCTGAGGCATGCCCTGGCTGTATTGCTTTGATCGCAAAAAACTCCGGTTTCAAAAGGGTTTGTCCAGCGTTGTCACTGCTTACTCCCTCTTCATGATCTGGCCTCCTGGACAGAGGGTCTGCACGTAGCATGGTTTTTCCAGGGCGGTGTCGCAGGTTGAAGTTGAATCGTGAAAGGAAAAGACTCCAGCGAGCTTGTCGTCGGGTGAGCTTCTGAGCCTGTCGGAAGTAGGTAAGGTTGAGGTGATCCGACCAGATTTCGACAGGGGTTGGGTGTCCTTCCAAGTAGTGACAGTACTCCTCCAGTGCTCGTATAATTGCTAACAGCTCCTTGTCATAGATCTCATAGTTGCATTCGTGTTCATTCAACGACTTAGAATAGAATGCAACAGGGTGCCAGAGGTTGTCTTCTCCAAGCTGTTCTAACACTGCTCCAGTTGCGAAGTCAGACGAGTCAGTCTCTAGCCGGAATGGTGCAGTGTTGCTAGGGATTCTCAACATTGGAGCTGTTGTAAACGCGGTTTTGAGGGCCTGGAATGCTTGTTCTTGTGCTTCTTCCCATTGCCACGGAGAGTCTTTGCACGTTAGGACAGTTAACGGACAGGCAATCTTAGAGAAGTCCTTGACGAACCGCCGGTAGAAGTTGGCCAGACCTAAAAACGCCTGGACATGCTTGACCTTGGTTGGAGTTGGCCAGTTCTTAACACCTTCGACCTTTGCAAGATCCATTGTGATCGAGTCCTTGGAGATGATCAGGCCTAGGAACTCAACTGATGGCTGCTCAAACTTGCACTTTTCTGGCTTGACAAAGAGGTCGTTAGCTCGTAGTTTTTGTAGTACTCGTTCTGTGAGCTGCCGGTGTAGTGTGAGGTCGTCTGTGAAGATGAGGATGTCGTTGATGTAGACTACAACGTGTCCTGTGGCAATTTCCTCCTTGAGTACTTCGTTCATCATAGCCTGGAAGGTGCTTGGTGCATTGCAGAGGCCGAAGGTCATTACCGTTGGCTCGTACAGTCCACAGTGGGTGATAAATGCTGCTTTCTCTTCATCACCCTCCCGTATGCGGACATTGTTGTATCCCCATCTCAGGTCTAAGGAGGTGAAAATTGACGACTGAGAGAGTCGGTCGATCAAGTCCGGTATCCGTGGTATGGGAAACTTGTTTTTCTTGGTAGCGGCATTGAGGGCACGATAGTCCTGGACTAGCCGTAAACTCCCATCCTTCTTCTTGACAAAGAAAACTGGTGCTGCAGCAGGGCTCTTGGAATGTCGGATGTATCCCTTGCTTTCCTGCTCATCGATCCAACCATCCAGCGAGTTTCGTTCCTGTGGGTTTAACGGGTAAAGCTTGGCTGGCTTAGGCAAGGTTGCACCTTCTGCTAACTTGATTGGATGGTCGTAGGGCTTGCGTGTTGGCATCCGTTCTGACGCTGTCTTGGAGAAGGCGTCACCATACTGGTGGTAATGTGTGGGGACATGACTAGACCAGTATCCCTTTTCTTGTTGTTCCAGCGCTTCTTCCTTCTTCTCTTCGATGTGTGCTCGCAGTATCCTGCATCAGGGTCATCCGAAAACTTCATCCAGTGCACAAACTGGTCAGTGTTGTCCCAGGGTTCTGGTTCGAGCTGACCGTAGCTGTCTCGTGCAAACTCCTCTAACTGGGGCTCATTTATGGCTTGGACCTCTTCTTCCTGTGTCAGCAGTTCCTTGGGGTGGCATGCGACTGGGCATCGTGTGAAGTTGACCTGTCCATTCTTCCAATCGATTTCAGGGTTGTGCTCTCTTAAGAAGGTCATTCCAATGATGAGGTCTCAATTCCCAATGTCGGTAACCAAGAATGACTGCCAACTGGTGTGCTTTCCAATGGTGACCATGCATTGTGTGTAGTGAGTGATGAGGCCCTTCTTGTTTTCCGTTGCATCTGCATTGAAAACTCGTATGTCCCTGGAAAGCCGCCGCAACTCTAAACCATGTTCCTAAACAAACCGATAGTGTGCAAAACTAGAGTAGGCTCCACAGTCTACTAGGGCTTCTGTCTGGATTTCACGTTTGCCTTGCTTGAGGGTGAGTCCTAGATCTAATGACTGCTTTTGCCTGCGAGATGAGGCAAGGTATATATAATGTGATCTAGGTACAAAAGACTCCTCTAAGTGGCTAACGCTACTATTACATATAGACCGGATGTTACGACCAGACTTCGTTACATCCGCTGGAGAAAATCCTGCTCATCAACCTCGACGATCCGCGTGGTGGTCTCCTGCTCTGGGGCCTTGTTCTTCTTCTCAAACTCCTTGAGCGCATTGATGACAAACTCCATTCGGTCTTGATCTTGACTGTCTTCGCCCATAGCGCGTACCCGAGTGCCTTTTACCTTTGTCGTGTCCGGGAGCTCGTAGTACCCTTTGTATACCAGGTTTCGACACTTGACACCAGTCTTGAAGGGATGTCGACCACAGCGGAAACAGAGCTTCTTGGCAAGCCATTCCTCCTGCTCCTTGGAGAGCTTTTCCGGTTTGCGTACAGTGTCGATGTCCATGGCATTTGGGTCTCGGGCAGGCCTTGACAACGTTGGCTGACGGACTCCTCGGTAGTTCATCTTGATCCCTAGTGCCCAGTCTAAGAAGTCTTCCCACCGGTCCGGAACCGTGAGCGGTGACAAGGAGCGATGGGTGGTCATGGTTGTAAACAGGTCTCCCTTGCACTGAGACTTGATCCGTCGGATAAGTTCTACATCGGAGTAGCCAGACTTGATAGCAAAACGGCGGAAGTTTTCCGCAAACAGGGCCAGTGACGCGTGTGACTTCCTGCAATGTTCCTCTAGTGACTGTTGGGCTGACTTTTCGGGGGCCAGCTCTCGGTATCCACTCCGGAGTCGGTTTGCAAAGTTGTTCCATGTACCGAGTGGGACTCCTTCGGCTGCTCTCTGGGCGTAGTCATCCATGTAGGACTGAGCTCCTCCTTCTAAGAACAGTAGAGCCGTGGTGATCTTGTCATCCTCCGATGTGATGTTCTGGTACCTAAACCAAATACCGAGCTTTTGGAACCATTGTTCGACTGTCAGGTCCAGCGTCTTGCCTTTAAACTTTGGCGGGTCTGTGATCTTGGGCCGACTGGGGGCATGCGCAGGTGTGCCATGGGAGCGTGTACCGGTTGGGTGGGAGGCCAGTGAGTTAACTTGTGCTTGGAGCTGCTTGATAGCATTGACGAGAGTTCCGTGGTTTTGATTAAGAACATCTCCATCTGCCTTGAGCGCAACCAGTTTAGCCTTCAGTTTCTCGTTCTCGTCCTCTAGATCCTTGCATCGAGAGCGGAAGTCGTCCATGTCATCCGTGTACATCATGTTGCTAACCTTCTTGTTTATGAGGATCTTGAGCCTGTGGATCTTAGTGGTTTCCTGGTTGCGGTGTTCATACATTTTGTTGCCGAGCTGGTTGTATGCTTCCGTGACCATTTTCCATGTCATGTCATTAACGACTGCCATAATGTAGCTGATGTAGTGATCCTGGATGCCGAAGTGTGCGCCTGCCACCTGTGCGGCTTCCTCAAGTGTTGCATACTCCACACCCTGAAACTGCCATACTGCCGGGCTTTGTAAGGCCCCAAGAGTGGGGGTGGATGAGGATGGACAGGTTGGCAACTGGGACGGCGGACGGGGGGTCTCTTCCTCCTCAGCTGTGGATGCATTGGAGGGCGTGCTAGGCCTATCGCCTAAATCGTGTGGGTTTAACACCGAAAAACGGGAACCCGTTGCCATTGTTTCTAAACTACTACCCAATCTAAGTACCCAAATGTGTCTAGCTTTCCAACCATGTTCACTACCTTAGGGAAGTTCTTCTTCAACTCCTTAAAACTAATGTTCCCAACCTCCTTGCAGAACCACTCTATCTGTTGTCGCTGAGGGCGGGTCCACTCCAAGCCGTGTGCGTCGAGGTTTGTGGCAACCCACTCTAGTTGGTCAGCGATGTGCTGGACGGCTAGAACGTTGATGGCTGGGAGGTTGATGAGGAAGACCTTGCGGTCGAAGATGGCTTGGAGGCGGGTAAGAACGGCGTGAGGCTCTCCTTTGGGTTGATGCGGCTGAAACTGGGTAGTGGAGGGGCTGAGATTCGGCACTGTAGGGGTAGGCGTGGGATGTGGGGAGTGGCGGTCCGGACAGGGGTAGGAGCCTGGGCACAAACTGGCCTGGGCAATGGCTGGGACAGGGGGACGGATGGGGGCAGGGCTTTACGCTGAGGGACAAGAGGTGCGTGCTCCTTGTGACGGTAGCGAAGGCGATCCTCTGCACAATCCGCAAGTACACAGGAAATCTGTTCCTGGACTGGGAGGTGACTGTGCCTCTTGGTGTGGCGACGGGTAAACTCCTGGGGACCAAACTTCTCGGAGGGGAAGGGGATGGGGGATGATAAACATTTATAAAACTCCTGGAGAGAGGAAAGACGGCTGGCTAGTGGGGGCACTAAGCCAGGGGCCTGTGGGTTAGATTCTGTCTAATGTCACAGCCTATCGACTGCATCACCAAACAAACAAACAAAGGGGCTCACTGATGGGGCACACAGGGGTGGCAACAGAAGAGAAGAGGATAGATTGCCTAGACTAGAAGGCGCAGAAGGGCAGGGGCTGTTAAGCTGCCTACAGTGGAAGGGAGGGAAGAACAGAAGACAGAATCTAAGGTTCTTGATCCCACATCACAGCCCTTTATATATTACATGGGAACGGTGCACAGACCATCAGTTCAGGGCAGGTCCCGGGACCTGTCGCAGGTGAGAGAATGATCTAAGAAGCAGATAAGATAGGGAAAGAGAGATAAGATAAAGGAAAAGATAAGATGAACCGAGAGACAACTTGTCCTGATAAGATGCCAGACTAAGTGTGGCACGAAAAACCGTGACAACAGCTTCCTATCTCTTGGTGGGATGGCTGGTAGCTGAGATGGACACCACCATGCAAACCTACATGCACTGTTGCAATTATTCATTGGATACTAGGTGCCAGACGGTACGTTTATCGACTGCGAGGGTTCCCCGGGTGGTATCTGCAGCTTCACCGCGCCGTTCATCACATTCATCACTTTCATCCTGGCCACAAGTTACTGTTTGGCACTTCTCCTCCCAACATCTCATGCCTCAGCTCCACCCCTAAGAGGGTCGCCTCGCAGGCGGGCATCTTTGTTAACCTGTGCATGATGAACGTACATAGTGCAATAGATCACAGGTGAGGTGCCATATATACATTTTGAGGACATGCCTCCCCTGCCTGAGTGGTGGGTGAACTCCCCGGTGGAGGGTGGGGTTGTGGTTGGAAGGGGCAGCCGTTCCCCAGCTGCTTGGTGGAGAGGATAGCATGCTACAGTCCAGGTAGAACGATCTGTTTATCTTCAACACTAGTCCGGAGGTCATTGATCATGTCATATGCCTCAATTGTCATGAATGGCATGCTCGGCGCCTACCCCGGTGTCTCTCTTTCCCTTTTTGGACTGTTTGCCTCCCGTGTCGTCCTTATTGTCCTCCATTGTTTAGCAAACCCATCCCTTGTTCTCGCAGTACAATAACTCCTGTTACCCATTGTTCCCGTCATCATTGTACTACATACCATTGTTCTTCCACTGGTTCCCGTGTCCATAGTTACCTATTGTCCCCGGTTCCCATTGTCCACTACATGTATATAAGACCTGTACTTCGCTACCTGGAGACCTCAGTTTCGACCTCTTGTCTCCAGGTAAGCCTCACTGTATTCTCGCTCGTTAGTTACTCGCTCAATACATCTTGTCTCCAGCCTGACTGTCGAGCCCTGCTCCGCTCTCGCTGCACAAGTGCTCGTCGACGCCCTTGCTCATTAGGTCGAAACTTCTACACGAGCACCAGCGTACTCCACCCACACTCTTTCCCTCTCGTACGGTACGCACTTAGATCCTCTGTGTTGGCCTAGCGTAGTGCGCGCTCTAGTCACACCATCGGACGTGGTCTCGGCGCAACCTGAGGCTTGCCACTCTTAGTGGTACAGTATGCGGAAAGCTCCTAACACGAGACCCCGGTACTGACAGAAGTGGTCCGCCTCACGGCGTGGGAGGCTAGAGAAAGGCGGTGAAACAAAGCCAAGGCAGAACACCCTTGGGCCCGTGTCCCTTGGGCTAAGACACAGCAATAGGCCGAGGAGGCTGAGCAGACAGTGTCGGATCGTGCACCTGCTGTTTCTATTCCTGGTATAGGAAGCGAGACACCCCGTCATCCTGGCTTGCGAAAGAAAACCACATATCTTCCACCCCACCGAAGTTCAGCACGAATACTTAGCAAACACTCTTGGCGATTGGGTCGTCTGTGCACAACAACCGTGCCCTAACTGGCACTGGAGATTTCCTGACACTCCTGAGAATTGCGCACTTATTGCACCTCGCCTACGAGCTGAACCAGAACACGAAGGTCTCATCCGCGATTGCCTCACCAACCCTCCAGCACCACCACACCGAGACCCAAGCCGACCCCCAGCTCGCCAAGCCGCCCTCATCGCATCCAGGAATCCCTCATCCTGCCCTGCCTCACGCCCTACCTCACAACCCCAGAGTCGTGTCCAAAGTCGAATCCCCAGTCCTGCACGATCAACAGGGTCTCCCATCCTCGACAAGACTCTTGAACTCGTCACAGAGCGTCTTGGACAGCGACAAACCTCGACTCCCGCAACCCCCATTGCTTCAACTTCTAAACTCCCAAAGGCAGAGAAAAAGCTGGAAGTAAAGAAGGAACCCAAGCAAGAGACCATCAGCCTCAACACTCCACAACCCTTATCCTCTTCATCAGCTGCACCCAGTCGAGCGTCCACACCCGCCATGACTACCCCTGCCCCCGCTCCACTGTTCGACACCTCAGTAAGCTCACGGAAGGAGCAGCAGCCTGGGCTGGCCCCCACATTGTAAAGCTCGCCGGTGGAACTAGTCCTTGGGCAGACTATGGCGCGTTCAGCACGGCCTTCAAGGATCACTTCTGCACGGCTGACGACAAGGAGGCTGCCATCACCGAACTTGTCAAGCTTTGCAAGGCATATCGCAAGGTTGGCACCGTCCAGGAGTACACGGCGCAGTTCAATGCAGCTGCAGCGCGGACCGGCTTTGGCGACGAGGACAAACGCGAACGCTACTGCTCTGGCCTGCCTCCCAGGCTCTGGGACGTCCTCGCCACCAGTGCTCACGACATCTCGGACCTCACCAAAATCCAGAAGGTGGCGCTGTCGCTCGACCAGGCCCTCGTCACCAGAGAGGAAGAACGGCCGAAGTCGTTTGGATGGAAGAAGAAAGGGGAGAAGGCGGCTGCTACTGGGAAGAAGCCGTTCCCAGGAAACTGCTACATCTGTGGCCAGCCTGGACATCGTAAGTATGACTGCCCGCGGCTAAAGAGTCAGCAAGCTGCTTCCTCGTCCACTGCAACCACGGAAGTAGCGGCTCTTCAGGCCCAGCTCAAGGCGATGGAGGAGAAGATTGCGGCCCTTACAACCGCTGAGAAAAAGGAGGGTTTCTGATTAGAGCCGCACTGGAGGCTGCGCGTGCCGGCTCTTGTAGTAATAGTCAATTTTCTGTACTGAGTTCCGCGTTTGTATATGAGGTAAATCACAGTGGCCAACACTTTCATATACCGGTACGGTTAATCGGCAAGCAGCGACATAAGGACATAGTAGCAATGGTAGATAGTGGAGCTACTACTAAGTTTTTACATAGACGGTTCGTAGAGAAGAACCAGGTTACGACGAGGAAGTTGGCAAGGCCAATCCCTCTGTACAACATAGATGGTACTGAGAACCATGATGGGACGATCACGGAAGTCGCCGTGTTGGATATGGCGATTGGAGACCACCAGGAGAAGGTGGTGTTTGTGGTGACAAACATAGGAGAAGAGGATGTGATCATTGGCCTGGACTGGCTGCGCGAGCACAACCCTGAAGTAGATTGGGAACGTGGCTCGCTGCACCTATCGAGATGTCCAGAGGCATGTCCGGCTCATCGGAAGGCATCCAAACCTGTTGAGACCAAAGCGCGTGATACGGAGGTACGGCTTACGGCGCGCAATGGTTCTCGACGGGTGCGGAAGGTAAAGATGATGGGTAGGATATGCACGGCCGTAATGGTCGAGGAGGAGGAGGAAGATAGACCTCCACCACCAGGTTTTCTGCCGGAATGGGATGGCACTGAGGAGTCTCTTCTCAATGCACTGGAAAATGGACAACGACTTCGAGGTACCCCTAAGATCTTTGTATCGGCGAGCTACACGTACTCTCAACAGCTCGCTGAACAAGAGTACCAGAAGAAGGAAGTCCGTCCTGTCAAAGAGATTGTACCTCCCCAGTACCACGAGTATCTGCGTGTGTTCTCGAAAGAGGTGTCCAAACGTCTACCTGAGCACGGACCCTATGACCACGCTATAGAACTCGTACCAGATGCTAGGATGTTCCATTCCAAGGTGTACCCCCTGTCTCCCAGCGAGCAGGTCGAGCTTGACAAGTTCCTTAGTGAGAACTTGGCCAAAGGTTATATTCAAGAGTCGAAGTCACCGATGTCATCACCGTTCTTCTTCGTTAAAAAGAAGGACGGCAGCCTACGTCCTGTACAGGACTACCGGCGATTAAACGACATCACCATTAAGAACCGATACCCACTACCGTTGGTGTCAGACTTGATGGATCGACTCAAGAGGGCCAAGTACTTTACCAAGCTTGACATCCGTTGGGGGTACAACAATGTGCGGATTAAGACCGGTGATGAATGGAAGGCTGCCTTTGTTACCAATCGCGGACTGTTTGAACCGAACGTGATGCACTTCGGACTGGCTAACTCGCCCAGTACATTCTCTGCGCTCATGAACGACATCTTCAAGGACCTCATCATACTCGGCAAAATCACTATCTACCTCGACGACATCCTCATATTCACCAACGACATCGAGGAACACCGCACATTGGTGTGTGAGGTCCTGAAGCGTCTGGCGGAGCACGACCTGTTCTGCAAGCCAGAGAAGTGCGAATTCGAACAGCCTAAGGTTGAGTACCTAGGTGTGCTCGTCTCGGAGAACCGTGTGGAGATGGACCCAGTGAAGGTCAGGGGTATCGCAGAATGGCCCGTCCCTCAGAACGCCTCAGACGTACGGAAGTTCCGTGGTTTCGCGAATTTCTACAGGTGGTTCATTAAGGACTTCAGTGCAGTATGCAAACCCCTTGACCGTCTCACGGGTAATGCTCCCTGGCAATGGGGTGCCGAAGAGCAATCAGCATTCGACGAGCTCAAGCGTCGTTTCACTGAAAGCCCTGTCCTGAGCATGTATGACCCCGACCGCAAAACCCGCATTGAAGTCGATGCATCCGGGTATGCTACCGGTGCGGTTCTGTCTCAGGAGGGGGAGGACGGCAAATGGCACCCTGTGGCTTTCCACTCTGAGTCAATGAGCAATGCAGAACGCAACTACGAGATCTATGACAAGGAGATGCTCGCTATCATCTGTGCCCTGCAGGCCTGGCGCCACTACCTCGAGGGTCTTCCCAGTGTGTTCGAGATCCAGTCGGACCACAAGAACCTCGAGTACTGGAAGGCCACACAAAACCTCACACGCAGGCAGGCACGTTGGGCTCTCTATCTGTCGCGGTTCGACTTTGTCATTGCACACAAGCTAGGCACCTCCAACGGTAGGGCAGATGCGCTGTCGTGCAGGCCCGATCACCAGAAGGATGACGCCGATGACAACCTGAACCGAGTCATGTTGCAACCCGATCGCTTCCGAGTACTGGCAGCCAAAAGAGGGCACATGTCAGTGGTACCAGAGAAGGCACTGCTCCGCCGCATTCGAGAATGTGGAGAGCGTGAGCAGGAGGTCGCAGAGGCACTCAGCAAGCTCGATAAGCTAGGGCCAGCACGTCTACAGAACGATTTGGTGGACTGGAACACAGAACAGGGCCTGCTGCTCTACCGCGGCCGAGTTTATGTCCCCAAAGACGACGCGCTCCGAGCTGAGATAGTGCGCATTCACCACGACCTCCCGCCTGCTGGACACCCTGGCCAGGCAAAAACGGTGGAGTTGGTTACACGGAACTATTGGTGGCCGGGCATAGCAAAGTTCATTAAGGATTACATTGAGACCTGCGACACTTGTCGCCGTGGCAAGACTTCACATGCGAAGCCACACGGTCCCCTTCAACCCAACGAGATCCCGGACGGCCCAGGCCAAGTAGTTACCTGTGACTTTATCACGGGACTGCTGGAGGTGGACGGATACAACGCGCTCCAGCTTATTGCTGATCGGCATGGAAAGATGATTCACCTTATTCCATGCACCGAGGAGATCGACACTGAAGGGACCGCAGACAACTTCATTAGAGAATGGTTCCGTCTACATGGACTCCCGCAAAAGATCATCTCTGATCAGGGGCCCCAGTTCTCTAGCAAGCTCTTCCGTGCAATCCTTAAAGGCCTCGACATAGAAAGCGCGTTATCCACAGCCTACCACCCACAGACGGATGGACAGTTGGAACGATGGAACCAGGAGATAGAGGCGTACCTACGGATGTACTGCTCAAGGCGCCGCGACGATTGGGTCAAGTGGCTACCAACAGCAGAGTACTGCTTTAACTCGCGCGTACATTCATCCACAGGGTACTCGCCGTTTTACCTCATGTACGGCTATGAACCTCAGTTCCACGTTCCGATGCTATCCACCACGGTGCCTACGGCGGATGAACGAAGAGAGGAGTTGCAGCAGGCAAGGGAGGATGCGACCTCAGCCTTAACCCTGGCAGCAGAGCGGATGAAGGAGTACTACGATCGCTATGTCTCCGCTGCTCCAGAGTTCAAGGAGGGTCAGAAGGTGTGGCTCGACACGAGGAACTTCCATGTCCCAGGAGTCTCTCGGAAGCTGGTGGATCGGTACGCTGGCCCGTACCCTGTCAAGCGCAAGGTGGGCAACTTGGCTTACAAGCTCAAGCTCCCCAAAGACATGGGGCTCCACCCGGTGTTCCATATGACACTCCTACACCCGCACAAAGAAAGCCAACTTCCCGGTCGACATCCCCCAGAACCTGCAGCTCTTGAAGTGGAAGGAGAGGAAGAATACGAAGTAGAGGAAGTGTTGGACTCGCGTCGGTATGGGCGGTGGAAGAAACTGCAGTATCTTGTTCACTGGAAGGGCTGGGGCCCTGAACACGATAGCTGGGAAGACGTGTCGGATCTAGCAAATGCGCCAAAAGTGCTGCAAAAGTTTCATTTGACACATCCCGACGCTCCTGGTCCCCTCAACAAGAAGACTCGATCGTGAGGACACGATCCTTAGGAGGGGGGTATTGTCATGAACGGCACGCTCGGCGCCTACCCCGGCGTCTCTCTTTCCCTTTTTGGACTGTTTGCCTCCCGCGTCGTCCTTATTGTCCTCCGTTGTTTAGCAAACCCGTCCCTTGTTCTCGCAGTACAATAACTCCTGTTACCCATTGTTCCCGTTGTCATTGTACTACATACTATTGTTCTTCCACTGGTTCCCGTGTCCATAGTTACCTATTGTCCCCGGTTCCCATTGTCCACTACATGTATATAAGACCTGTACTTCGCTACCTGGAGACCTCAGTTTCGACCTCTTGTCTCCAGGTAAGCCTCACTGTATTCTCGCTCGTTAGTTACTCGCTCAATACATCTTGTCTCCAGCCTGACTGTCGAGCCTTGCTCCGCTCTCGCTGCACAAGTGCTCGTCGACGCCCTTGCTCGTCTTGTAAGCCTCCTCTCTGATCTTACTCGACAGCCAGTCGTAACACCATTCACTATCGACCGAAAGTCAATGAAGACCCATGTGGTGGCCCCGACAATGTCAAAAATGGCTGTCAAATGGTCTTCCCTCGCATGGAACCTGGTAGAAAGCTCTGCTTTCTCTGCATAAAGCTACAAGACCCGGCAAGTAATCCTGCTGATATTCAGGTATGGTTCTTCTTGTCAGCGTTTTCCCTGACCTAACTGTGTCACTTAGACCACATACACGCAATATGGCAAATGCGGTATGTGTGGTACAACGGTGACCGATCCATGTGGGACATGCCACAGAGCCGGTGAGTTCACCTTGTGCCCTCCGCCCAATGTCCAGACTCGCTTGCTAATGTGACTGTAGACAACTATGAGAAAGGCGCATCGGACTCCGAAAGGGACACCTCCACCCAGTGCCGTTGTGCTAACCTTGAGGCCAAGCTCCTCCATAGGACAGATAATCCTGACGTCAGAACTGTGGTCCCACTCCAGGAGTTGCAAGCCATTCACATGGCCCAGGGTTTTGGTGCTCCTACTCAGAAAGTGCAGGTGCCTCATTGTACAGTCTATTACGAATGTCGGTGAAGTGATTCTTTGAAGCACGTTGATCAAATGCTTGGAACAGGGGTCATATTCTTCCCAGAAGTAAACACTATGCTATGTACATCCCATCCAAGCGCTTGTACATCAGGGTCTTCCATGCCTCATGCAAAACATTAGCCCTCTAAGCCCGCATTGTTAAGGAAGTAAATGGGCGATGGACAGAGTTCTACTCCACACCATTACTTAAGTACGTCGTCCTCTTATGAGTGTATGAGTGAATGATAGAGTTAAGTATGAAACATCTAGGGAAGAGACTCACCTACGTGCACCGAACAACTACGTGTTCCCAATCGACAATCTCGTCATGACTGTCACCCAATGATATCAGTCCTACAGCCGTCCAGAATACCGTGATACGTACATTGTGCTCCCCAAACAGACTCAGCGGAAAGGCAAACAGAACTCAAAATTGTGTGCATTCAGTGTGGAACTATATATTCACATTGGCCAAGTCCGTCGAACAATGTAGTTGTTTTGTTTTGATAGTGTCTGACAAACTTGCTTGCAGTATGCAGCCCGCACCGGAGACCCCGATGTTCTCTGCGCTGGACGAGGCACAAAGCACAAAACCTCCACAGTTAGTGTCGCAGATATCCATTTGGGCTCTTCAAGCTCCAAGCATCCTCGAGGTCAGATCCCTGTGTCCACTTTATATTTGATGTGTTTCTGACGTGATGACAGAGACTGCGCCCTCCCAGGCAGTGTGTCAGACACTGCGGTCAAGGTTCATTGCGGACAGCAATCTTCTTGCCCAGTCGCTCTCTTCTATCTCTGTGGTGGAGATTCACTTCAAGAAGATGACTTGCTTCATATCTGAGGGTTCTGGGAGTCCGGCCCTAATGGAGGAGGCTCCATTGCTGCCAGGTTTTCTGGAAACATGGTCTCTTGACCTTAACACTGCCGATCAGGGCTCCGCCAAGGATGTCTTTGGAGTGAGTCTGCACACAGCTTCGATTAGATGAATTATTTTACCCAACAGCTGAGCAGTTACGAATTGGCACCCGGTCCTATGTCGCCAAGAAGTTGGTCAATGTCGGCGGTGGTAGATCGGAAGAAAATCCCATCTCGAAAGCTATCAATATCCTCACCGCAGATCTCATTCAGCTGAAGCGCATGGCTTACTTCACGGAGAAGTTCAAAACCTGTGCTTTCGACCAGGGAGTGGATATCGCCGGTGAGACACCCCTTCTATACCATAGCTATCTCTAATGCTTCATTGCTAGAGTTCAATGTATCTGACGCATTCCTCATCAAATCCTACAAATGCAACTCCTCAACGGTTGTCTCAGCTGACTGTGTAGACAGCAACCACGACCAGAGCACCGCCCATGAACCCATCAAGGAGGTCTCAGCGGTGTATCTCATTGAGCCATTGAGGCTTTCGATGATGGTTGTCAAATTTAGTGGAACATTCGGTTTGACGACCCGGAGTGACTTGCAGTCACTCACTGTGACTGCACTCACCCATTATTTAGCAGAACAAATAGCATGTCGGTATATCTTTGCGGATATACAAGGTTTGTAGAGTCTCCGGGGTATGTATTCAGAGCTTGATGCCACGTTTCGCTACTCTAGGTTCAAATAATGCTAATACAAGCGGGAAGCTCTTGCTTACTCTGTTTGATCCCATGACCCACACATCAGAAGGGTAGGCAGCTAATAATGATAATTTGCACCAAAAACAACTCACAATTGACTCCAAGACGTCTGGTCTCGGCGATCACAGATTCCAAGGCCTTGATGACTTTGTTTCCTCTCACGTTTGCAGCAACATTTGTTCGGCTTTGCAGCTTTTGCCTCGCGAGATCATGGAGAACACATTGGCGGAACTTAGAGACAAAACAACAACCCATGAACCTTGGGAGAACACATCTGATGAAGACTGATTGGTTGAATGCGAGTCATGTTCTGCTGTACTTCAATATCTCCGTTCCCATGTGCTGACGGCCCCCATCCGCTTGTGTCATCTGCCCACATTTGCATCGACCTTTCCAGAGTCACGTAGCTATCAGGCTCATTTCAGATTTCTGTTCTTCATTCTTCTAGTTAGTTTTTTGGGTTGTGCAAGTGGCAAATCTGTAGCTTTGAGTCCGAGTTTAGATTTTTCTTGATGTTTCATTTACGAGTTCTGAAATGAAATGAACATGCGACTGCGAGTTGCACAATATACAGAGTTCTCTACGAATGAATCTGTAATATTAGATGCCTTGATCTGCACTACATCGACAGCGTAGACATAAATACCTCACGTCTTGTCTCGTAGCCAGCTCGCGACCACTACAGATGGGTATGATTGCAAGACAACTTATGCTGATGTCAGCATCTGCAACCACGTCTCTTGTGCTGGTGTCAGTGCTGGGGCCCCATTCAAATCTGTTTCAGCTTGCTGCGAGTATCGACGTCCACATCATATGCGATGATGTCCACAGTCAAAATATCCAACACCATGCTTGGTTGGTGCTTGATCAATTGATGCCCTAGTGGACATTGCATCCAAGGGGTGACAGGACCCTAAGGCTGAACGTAGGTTGACCTACAGATGATTCAGATCTGAACCTGTAAGTTTACTAAAATTCCCAACCATGATTGAGATCTGTTTAGGTCGACCTGAAATACGACCTATACCTACAGTTCATTAACCTATAGAATATAGGTGGCCTAGATATTGACCTAAACCTATAACAGGTTGCAGGTCATGGGACATTTATAAGTTATATCATGCATATTTGATGCTGAATACAGTTCAATTCATACATGGAGAGCCCTGCAGCTGAGTACAGCAGATAAAATAACACTGCAATTATCCCATTTGCACCCTACTTCGAAGGTGAGGCCGGGAACAGTCAGAACCTTGGTTGGAGATCTCTGCACCGACAATGAGGCGCCCATATGGTAGGATACACATTCAAGATGTTCATTTGTAGTCGTGATTTGACTGTACATTATCAATACATGGTACGTATACAAGAGCTATGTAGTACGCCTTCATGAAGGCAGCGCGTCAGCACAGGAAACATTGGAGCACAATTGAGGAGCACGTGGAGGGTCATAGCTATGATAGTTGCACGGCGGAGGAAACGGCCAGGGGGGAGGCACACTGCGTTGGATGCATGCAGTGTTGACATGCTCTCGCAGCGGCTGCAGCTGATGCGACACCATACGCACTGAATGCGACTGAGAGGAGGACAGGGAGGCAGAACTCACCTTGGTCACGAAGAGGAGCAGCCACGATTGTGTCAAATCGCCGGCCGGCACCACGACATAACTGCGCAGGCATGGAGACAGCCCAACTTGAAGGAGGCACGAAGCGCTCATATGTTGCAGCACAGTGGGAGGAGGAATGGCGGGAGTACACCCGTTGAAAGGCGAAGGTGTTGGCCGAGGGCGGGCTGATGTGCGAAGGAAGAGAATGCGAGGGGCGGAGGAGGTGAATGCATTGGCAGGGAAGACACATCTTCCTGTGGTCTGCGCTGCGGACACGTCTGGCGTATACTAGCGACATTTTTAGTCTAGAGAGCGGCAGCCTTGTCAACTTGAAGGCACACGAGCGCTTGTTGCTGCGGCTAGAGGGTTGTGGACGATGCAAATCTGCGCGATGCATGATGACAGGTGCCCGAGTTCATAGCATTGTGTCGTGGTAGGTACTTACCTCATACCCAAGCTTCAACTTTTCCTCTCCAGGCTTCCTCGTCAAAGCAGGGGGCGGGAAGAGATGAGACGAGATGGATAAGCAGTGGCCTTGGAATCTCGGTGTGCGGGCGCCAGATAGAGGACTGTGGAGCAGGAAGGAGAGCCAGCGGCCGCGCAATAGATGTGGGGAGGCAAAGTCGGAGTGGACGCCATGACGGAGGATAACAGGCAGGAGCGCCCGACGGAAGAGGGTGTGAAGGGACAGAGTCCGCGACAACGCTCAGTCGAATGCGCTAGGCGCCGGACAGATGTGCAGACTTCAGGCTTCACCAGCACCGAGCACCTATATTGCAAGGTTAAAAAGCTGAAATGCTTGGCGTCGGGCTTCAGCACGCAGTCCTAACATTCTGTCACAACTCAAGTGACATTCACAACATGTTGTACAGAGTCGACATGATATGGTACAGAGCTCACACAAGGGCAGGCTTACAAGTGAGACATACAGGAAGATAGGCATATTTGAGGGGAGGCATATCGTAAGACGGCAGCATGGTGGGTGGGAGGGTCAGGTAAATAGTACAGTCTATAGGAAGCAAAAGGGCGGTTAGACATGATTCGCCTACCGGGATTTGAACGAAAGATTCAGAGATGAAAGGGTGGATGCCCAGAGGTGGAAGAGAAGATGATTTGCGATCTACATGTCGGGCAGGGTGGCTCGAGTTACCTTGGGAGCCATGACAAGAAACGGACGGGCACTCAGCGCCTAGTCATCCTCGGACTCGGGGGTGTCCGAAGAGAGCTCAAGAACCTCCTGGTCCTCGGCAGGGGGGATGCGAGCAACACGTTTGCCCCACTTGTCCCCGCGGGTGGCCCGGGCACTGGTGGAGGCAAGGGTCGTCTGGGAAGTCTTGCGACGCATGATTGGCACGGGAAGTGTTGCGCCCTTCGCAGAAGATGATGCTATGCCCGCCTTCGCGGCAGGCTGGGGTTTCAGAGCAGACGATCCAAAGCGCGACGTAGTCTTGCCCTTCGAAGAACCAGCGCGAGACGGAGCTGAGCGGCAGTCGTCATCTGAGACCGGCTCAAGCTTGACCTTGATGCTCAAGCTCGCAGCACCGGCTGACATGGAAGGTTTCCCTGAGGGCGCTGCGGATGTGTTCGTGTGGGCACTTGTCTTGGCGCTCAACCTGGCAGCAGGAGCATGCTTGATCTTTTTGGCTTCGTCCTCGACACGCGAGTCCCGTAGCTTGGTTTTCATGAGCTCCACAGCGTCGGCTTCATTGACAACACCGGCGATGCCGGTCCAGGAACCCAAGAGGGCACTCGCGCGGATACTTGCGTCGCCCAGAGAGTGTCGGAGGCACGAGACTGTTAATCCGCCACGTGAAAAAGCGCGTTCGGTGTCCGTCGATGTAGCTGTAGATCGGACAGGCTAAATGAGTACACTCGGCTTCATTCGGAGGCAGCCAATCGGGCTTACTGGGAATAGTCAGGAAATTCATGGCCATACGACCCAACGTAACGGCACCGGGGTTGTTCTGAGTCGAGCGCATGTGCAAGTGCCAGAACACGATCGGATCATTGACTCCCTTGGTCGGCGGGGATGCAAGGTATTCTTCGAGTGCGTCCTTGGTGGATGGAGTCTGGGCAGCGGACTCAAACATCTTCCGGGTACTCTGTGAGGTGTTTCAGTCATTATGTAAGTCATGAGCACTGCAAGGGCATCCACTTACATTCATGGTCGCACGCGCGCTGAGGTGGCCAGGACGCCTCGTCGTTGGACGAGTCCCAGGCGGGGCGTCTGATTGGCTTGCGGGTTCGGAGTCTAGATCTCCGTCGTCCTCCTGCTTGATAGCAGCCAAAGGGCCGGGCTTGTAGAACTTTGTCCATTCCTCCCGAATGAGCAGGAGAGCTTGATCGATCCATTCTTGAGGCCACTCGTGGTCGATGAAGTACTGACTTTTGTAGGCCGGATGAAGGACTGTGAATTGCGTTAGCGATCTATAAATACACCTTTCTTTGTAAGACTTACGCATGCCAACTCGATAGACCATGCTCTGGTCTGTCTTCGAGTAGTAACGATTTATTACCTCAATCCTGAGGGTTGCGCCCGCACACACCACTGGCTTGAGGGTGCTGTCACCTTGAAACTTCGCAAGATGCTCGGTAAGGATGTCCATGTATGGAATGACCTCATGGACGAGCGCATGCTTGTTCGTCGACATCTTGTTTGTGGCATACAGGAACGGCTGATACAATCAGACCAATCAGCTCATGAACTTGTGAAATCTGCCAGGGCCCGGAACTGAGACGGAACTCACGAAAAGAAGATTATACAACTCACGCAGAATTGTCCACTCCTCTGGGTCGAGGATGAAGCGACGGAGATGAACGCCGCCGTTCTGGTTGAACTGGTGCATATCACACAGAGCCTCCAGAACATCTTGCATCTCGAGGGCACGACCAAGGGAGTGCGTGACGGTGTTCCAACGAGTATGGACGGGCCGGATCAGAACCTGGCTTTTCAGCCCAGCTTCCTTGGCGAGATGAGCGAGCACAGTTCGGATCTGCGGGCGGCAAAAGACATGGCTGGAAAGCACCATGATCTAAGCCGATGGCAATGATGTCAGTCCCGCGCATGGGCTGTCAAATCAAGAATGGGTCTACCTTTTTGAGAGCGCGTTTCCCGACGAGGATGTCTTCTTTCTTCAAAACCAAGGATTCACCTTGCTTCTGGACGATGTCGTCGATGACGTCATCGTCTGCCTTGTCGCACGCCTCGTCAGTTTGTTCGCCGTCCGAAGATTCATCATCAGGGATCAACTCCTCCTCGTAATCCTCCAAAAGCTCCCAGCGATCCTCATGGGCAGTGTCGAGGTCCTGGAGGACAACGTCGAAGTCGGAATGGACAGGCTTGTTAGCCTTCTTCGACGCTCGGGAGCGGGAAAACTGTGAGAGAATCGCCTGATGGCCGCAGTCAGTGAAAACCACCATCATTGACGACAACGATAGCAAACGGACCTTTACGATAAGGTTCAGCACATGCCCAAAGCACCTAACACGCATGTCGTGACCGCGGTAGCCCGGGATCTGTCGCTCCAGCTCCATGATCATTGTCATATTGTTTTCGGCATTATCGCAGGTTAGCCCCATGACCTGCGGACGCGAATCACTAAGCACTCAGGCAATCCCCACAAGCATATCTGCAAACGCTCACCTTGTCTTGAATGCCGTATTCCTTGAGGGACTTGGCGAGCTTCTCCGCAAGGTATTCCCCAGTGTGCGATTTGTTTAGCCTGTCCATAAATAGTTAGAATATGTCAGCCATTTTGATCAACAATGCGACAAGCATACCTGATAAAGTCAAGTGTCACATGTTCCAGCCCGTTGCCGTCTCCCCAGTGCGCCGTGACCCCAAGGAAGGACATGTAGTTAGGCGAAGTCCACCCATCTACGCACAGATGGATCTTCCCCGGCTGGGCCTACAATATACAGGTGATTAGAGAGAACATACACCAGGATTAGAGAGCAGTGTGGACTTACTAGGAGCAGAGTGATGAGCCGCCCACGGGCGTGCTCCAGGAGATGCTGGATATCTCGAGAAACACTGATTCGGGAGGGGATCTCCGCACGTGCATACAGCATGCGGACGATTTGACGGAACTCTGGGTCCTCGACCACAGATGCTGGGGTGGCTGCATGTATATTAGCGAAGGCTGCACACAGACCCGTGCGTGCTAGGGACACTTACTCTTTGCAGATAAAGTGGTGGTAAATAATACCGTCCTCGTCCGTGACGACGACTGGGAACCTGAAATGGTTGTACGTGGGCGAGCGCCAAGCCTTTGCTAACTTAGCTGTGAAGCAGTGCACGTCAGCATCTTGCCTAGAAATCCAGCAAATAGAGCAAAGATGACGTACTGAGCGCATTCTCCGGCGTCATCTCGCCGTACTTCTCGACGTAATGCGCACGCTTCGCTTCAGCATCCCACTTAGCGGGTACCCCAGCACGGTTCTGAGCTGCGACAGCCTTGGTGCACGCCACAATCGCGCCGACTGTGTCGCTATCCCCGTCGTCGTCCTCAAATTCCCTGCCAGATGCAGAGGAATTATCGGATGCTTCCAGATCAGCGGACGGGATGTACACGTCCTCGTCAGAAGACGCATACGCATCCGCAATGGGACCAGGCTGAATGGAACCAGGAGCGCACTCAACAGAGCCCTCGCGCAGTTTCTTTGAAGGCTGGAGAGGGACGCCCGAGGGCTGGTCGGAGGAATGGCAAGAGTGGCGACATTTGTTCGTAGACGTAGACGAAGACATGATGGAGATGGAGGGGATGAAGGTGGGACGAAGACTGACAACGCAAGCAAATCGAGGAAACAGGATCCAACGTGAGAGCCAAATAGAGAAGAAGCGGCTGGGGAGACGTACCCGCCTGCTTGAATCCTTATATACCACTGGCACCTCAAACTCTCGTGAATGCCGAACGCGAATTTGGATG
This sequence comes from Ganoderma boninense, assembly GCA_002900995.3. Lineage (NCBI taxonomy): Eukaryota > Fungi > Basidiomycota > Agaricomycetes > Polyporales > Polyporaceae > Ganoderma > Ganoderma boninense. The sequence continues at coordinate 892,181 of PJEW03000013.1, read as the reverse complement.
CCCGCTCCTCATCCCTTCCGTGTTCAGAGGCCCATCAGGGGAAAGGCTGCAAAGCCCGTTTTGGTAGCCATAAGGGGCTTCACTGTCCAACATGACATGCTGAAGGGCACATTTTCTTTCAGAAAACTAGCTGGACAGTCATGTTGCGAATCAATGACCTGCAAAGATCAAAATTCAACCTGGGCAGAGGGTTAGGAGCACAACAAAAACAAATTCTGGTGAGGGGCACCACAGCTCAGAAAACTCACTCGAAGGCCACCTCGCACGTAGACGACGTTCTAGGACCTAAGACAGACATGGGCAGAGGGCTACCAGCGCAAGAAAAACAAATTCCGAGCCAGGAACACCAAGGCGTGTAGGAAAGAAGATAACGGAAAGCAAGAGCGCGACCAGGAGGAGAATGAGGTGGACGTTGCAGACATGGTTCAACTTCACCCGGTGCCAATTCAGGTGACGTTGTTTGGCTTCTTCACACGTGCAGAGAAGCACTCCCGAGAGTGCGCACCCAACTCTATCCTCGACGTTCACAATCGCATATGTCCGCTGTTCTCTCCCGTTTATCTGCCCTGCCGCGTGTTCTCCGACACACTGTTACTCTCGCCACATCGAGCGTCTAAACGGTGCCTCAGTATCAATTCTGGACAGTCTGCTAGGATCGTTATCTTGGGCCGAGACGCTCGTTAGTGGCGCACTCTACTCCGACTTGGTCTGCCATGCCCTGCCCTATGCCCACTCTGGCTCAGCAACCAGGCTTCCCCCACAAGGTGCAGAGAAACTCATGGTGAGGATGATTGTTTTCACCATGTGCACATCAACATACGTGTTACGACGGACATCCGCACACTCCACTGTCGACTTCCACTGTCCTGCTCATGCCGCTGTGTTGTGCGAGCATCTAAAGTCCATTGCTCGCAGGGCGTGCACTCGACGAAGTCCCTGGAACTCTGAACCTATAACCCACATCACACTCACACTTCTTGCTCTGTCGACGATGGCCTCATCGCCCCCCCCTCTTCCATCTCCAAACACGGCCTTCATCCTCCATATTCCCGCTCGGCCTTCCTTACACGACCAGGCCGACCACCCCGTGGACCACGTACTTCTGTCCATCGACTCCCCTCGGGCTCTACTTACGGTAAGTGCTTGCCCCGCCTACACACGCGCTTACACCATTCACTCACCATTGCGGCTCGTAGATGATCCTCCCCGTTGGACGTTGCCGGTGGCCTATGTCGCCTGCGACATGGGAATGGTGGATCACTTTCCTTCTCACCGCCTTCGTCAAGAAGTTCAACACGGGCAGCTTTGAGCACAACATCCTCCTCAACCTCGCGTGCCTCTACCGCGCGTTCACCATCGGGCCACGTTGCATGCACGTCAACTCAGACTTCTATGTCGCCTTCACCCATGGTCTAGTCACCCTAGCTGAAGGCGCAATGGGGAGGTGCGTGAAGCGCGATCTCGCCCTCTATGTCGCAGACATGACCGTCCTCGTGCCCTATGTGAGTTGTCTGTAGATATTATTACCGTGATATTCATTGACTAACATCTCCCGGCCGCAGTCGTACCGGGAGGAAGTGCTGGCGAGCCTCTTCCAAGTGCCTCAGGACACCGCAGACAGCACTTCCGAGCCTTCCGATCTTGATGTCGTGCCTGATGCCATGATGTCGGCTGCTCCGTCTCCCTCGATCAGCACTGTCTCGGAGCTCGCCGAGAGAGGCGCTGACGATTCTGGGTACAAATCGTTTGACTCCATGCCATCCCTTTGCACAGTCTATGATTCCTCCGACGAGTACAAGTCCGATAGCTCTGAAGAACCTGAGTCGGATGAAGAGGAGGAGGCACTGATTAGCATGGGGTTTGTCGTCGATGAGAGTGAGGCCGAAGTCTCCGATCTTGAGCTCTAGATAGCCGCTGTTCAGCCGTGATCCTGTCTGTCTGCGCAGAGTAGCTTGTATTTACTGCAAGGTTGGCGATATGGAAACACCTCCCATTCAATGTACCATATGCTATCCATATGTCACAAATCTATGTTATAGTTATGCTCCAAATCCCCCCAAAATGGCTTGAAATGAGGCTCGAAAATCCAGGTGACCCGTTATAGGTCATGGAAAACTGGACGGCCTGATCCAGATCTGCGGCTAATTCATGGCACAGGTACCTAGACCTACAGATCGTAAACCTACGAGTTAGGCGCCGGGGCGGTCTAGGTTGACCCGCGGGGTGACCCGCACCTACGTTCAGCCTTACAGGACCCACCTTGGCCATGGTAGTTTTGCAGAAATCTTTTCTGAAGGGCATGTGTACCACTACGATTAGGCCGCCACAGCGCTGAGAGGAGGGGTCGTGGGTGGGAAATAGACATGTGGATGAGACTGCGCTTGAATGCAGATTTTCCACAAGCAGTACTGTGTAGCCTGAGATGGACCAAAAAGATAGATGGTACAAAAATTGATCCGCGATTGGCCGCACCCAACTCACTATGCACAAGGCAGGATTTCAGTTGAGGTGTTGGTGGGGGCTGGAGCAACACTGTGTTTCGTCCAGTTAGAAGCACACATGCGCGAGCATGGTTTGATAAGTAGTTTACACACCAGGTTTCAACATAACTACTTGTTACAACCCCGTCCGCTCTCTCATCAGCGGCCACCTGTAGCCTATCTGGTGCCTGTCCCTTCTTGAAGAGCCAAGGAACAGGTGCGGAGGAGCAGAGACTCCCTATAAACAGTTTGTAAAACAGTAAGGAGGGAAAGTGGAACACTTATACGTGCGAGCATTCTGTTAGCACTTTGAACAACCTTCACTGCATGGTGCTATCCCCGGTTGTCATTGAAAACAGCCTGAGTCGCATCATGGCTAAGTGAGCCTGTCAAGCTGATGCCATATTCCCGTATCTAGTTGAATATTGGGGTCAGTTTACAGCTCAACATGGATGTGCTCACCATGATTCGTGAAGACGCGTCTCGCCAACGGCAAGTGCATAGTACGGTACCTCGTTGACAGGTCGAACAGCCGCTCTGTGGCACCAGTACTATATGGCGTGCAGTGTTACGACTGGCTGTCGAGTAGATCAGGGAGGAGGCTTACAAGACGAGCAAGGGCGTCGACGAGCACTTGTGCAGCGAGAGCGGAGCAAGGCTCGACAGTCAGGCTGGAGACAAGATGTATTGAGCGAGTAACTAATGAGCGAGAATACAGTGAGGCTTACCTGGAGACAAGAGGTCGAAACTGAGGTCTCCAGGTAGCGAAGTACAGGTCTTATATACATGTAGTGGACAATGGGAACCGGGGACAATAGGTAACTATGGACACGGGAACCAGTGGAAGAACAATAGTATGTAGTACAATGACGACGGGAACAATGGGTAACAGGAGTTATTGTACTGCGAGAACAAGGGACGGGTTTGCTAAACAACGGAGGACAATAAGGACGACGCGGGAGGCAAACAGTCCAAAAAGGGAAAGAGAGACGCCAGGGTAGGCGCCGAGCGTGCCGTTCATGACATGCAGACTGTGTTTTGCACCAAGTATGGACGCACATGATGTAAGGGAGGACAGCATTCGCATGGAGAATGAGATATACGCACACACACGAGAGTACAGCACTTGGAGAGGGGTTGGGGGTAAGCACTTAAGCGCTAAGTGTTCTAGCCGGTTCGATCTATACCATGTGCTGCAAGATTACTTTTGCTCATTGTTGTATAGATGTAAAGCTTGCTGGCACAGTTGGTCTTCCCTTGTTTCTTCTCCATTGGATGAGTTTATGTATGACATACTGTGTCCGTCCTGGCTCCAGCGCCCCTGGTCCCTAGGCCCATGGCGGTGCGCTAGCCTTCTTTCCGCACGCAATGGGTTGTGGGTACACAATCTACCTCGCTCTTACCTTTGTACCTCAACCTTAGAATGCAAGTGAACTACTTGTATGGTACTAAGATATCCATGGATCCAGGATGACATTCACTTTTGCCCTCTCTAGACGCTATATGTCCCAATTTGTCGACAGGACTTGCCGATCACATAAATGTGCATTCTGGTGGAGTGCGCAACATAATCAATCATCCCCTCCCCCTAGTCGAGTGCGGACCCTGCCAGGCTATGCCATACACCTCTCCGCGATAACCCTCAATAGACCCACTCGAGAAAGGATGTTGCCACCCTCGGCCTTCAGCACAATCGCGAGTTTCGCCGACTATGGGTCCTGTCAGACATCCCCGCTGCCCCATTATCCCTGTTGCTTTCCACTCCGAACGGCTGACTCACCCTGCCTGCTCGGAGGCTCCTCCATGACCTTCAAGTCTTCAAGTCTTTCCCTGGCCAGATATTTTTCGATGAGTTCAACAGCTCTTCCCCTGTGGACGTTGGTACCATGATGCTCCAAGATATGTTTCCGTTGACCACGCATCTGCTCGTCTCAAAATGTGGAGTCGACACTCCGGCACCTAGTCGAAGCTTGCATTCGTGTGTGTTCCCCTTCTGTGCATTATGGTTCTCATATTGCCATATTGCAGGCTCATCCAGTGTCGAATTGGACCCCTTCCGGCAGGTATGTCGCGAGAATCTTTATCTTACCATGTTAGACTTGTTTCTGACCAACGTACTCGGAGACAGATGCATTCTAGCAACACATTTTCTCCTTGGCATTCTCGTATCGGTACCCCATTACACATCCCAGGATTCTGTCTTGCAACGCAAGTCGAGAAGGCTTTTGTCCGATATGAGGAGCTATTTCGTGACGGACCATCCACCACAGCTACTCTCCTAGATCCCGACAACCTTCCTCTCGAGCCCCTCGATGAGGATATAGACAAGAGCTGTGCACTTCCTGTGCCAAAAGCTGCAGTCATTCTCACATCTGCGACTCCCTCCAGCTGCTCTCGCGGTTGTCCTCAGTCCCATCCGTCTCCCCTCATGCCCATATCGAAGTACCACAAGAAGCAGCACTCGAAGGCAGCGCGACAGAGGAAGCGTGCTGCATCTAAGCAGGTCGACACTGGTAAAAACCCCAAGATCAGTCGCAGGGTGAAGAAGTGTGTGCAGCAACACATCCTTGACACGTTCAAAGACGCATCGACTAGGCTCGACTACAGTAGCTTGAATATCACCAAAGTCATGGTTCATGATGTCATAGCAGCCTCCCTCCAACCAGGGGAACCCATCCACACCAACTTCTCCCTCACCTTTGAGGACGTCTCCGTCGCAAGCACTGCATTCATAGTGCTAGACAAGGATGACGAGTTCGACCCCCTGGAGCACTCGGTGGAGACACTAATTGTGGAGTACGGGTACTTGGAAGTTGACTGGGATGGCAAGTTTGTATTGTCTTCGCTGTTTCCGAGTTTTTGATGTTATATCTCACGCGGATGCAGGGAATTTATCCCAATCCTATCTGCTAGTGGCCATGTACTGTCCTCATTAATAGGCCAACCTGACAATGAGAATTGGGATCAGGAGGTCAACGCTGCTCTCTCCGACCTATTCAAAGAGTTCCACGGCGTGTACCACCTCCAGGCGAAGGAAAGGGTCCATAGATGATCTGGCGCAGATTCTAGTTTTCCCGCAGTGTCGGTGGGAATATCATACGGTGGGGGACAGCAGGTGTGTATGTGGTTGATCAGGTTGGACGCCTAGTAACATATCGTCTCCCAGCGCATCGGCAATCTTGCCCATTCTCCGCACAACTGTGCTGCTCTCTCTGCACTCCTAGAGGCTACCCCGCTCCGGCGTGTAGCCAACTTCACAGACTGTACGCTTGTTCTGCTAGCGTCACACATCATGGATATTGACTTACCTTGGCGATCATTCAGTTGCACTATGCATGACCGCACCAGACCTGCACAACTTTTACGCAGATACTACTCTCGAAGAAGTGTGCGAGAGGAATCCCAGTCTCTCTCGCAACTTTCCCAACAACACTTTTGCTGGGGCGACGCTTAATCTAGGCCCGCGCACCACGACGTGCATTCACACGGACCATTACAACCATCCCGGAGGAATGTGTGCGATCACAGCTCTTGGGGACTACGACCACAAGGTTCGTGAGCAACTTGTCCTCAAGAAACTCAAATTAATCATACAGTTTCCTCCGGGTTCAACAATACTCATCCCCTCGGCCCTCGTGCCGCATGGGAACATCCCCGTGGCACAGCACGAGCGTCGATATTCATTTACTCAATATTTTGCGGGCGGGATCTTCCGATGGGTCGAGTGTGGATATCAGACGCAGCGCTCGTTTATTAGTGCGTGAGGGAAGTTCAACCGGACGGGGAAGCAGCGCTGGGATGAATCAGTGGATAGGCTATCTACCTGGAAACAACTGAAGGAACACTGGGGTTTAGGTTAGTTAATGTACCCCAGCACCCTAGTTGGTTGCATCGTTTACCGTGTAATCTAACTGTCACATGTATTGTCGGCTCAAATCTGGCATCGGATTTAATGCATCCCGGTTCGGCCTCTGTGACTAACTGCTTGGCGGCGTGTCACTGGTTCGCTTCCCTCCATCATGTCATGCATCGCTCTATCCTCATCTGTCCTGCAAGGGGTATAAGAGCCACTCTGTCCCCATCCTTACTGCCCAGTCTACCCAGTGCACGTTCTTCACCCTCTCCCAACTTCCGTCAGACTTTTACCAACTTGAAGCCCGGATGGCTAGTGTCGCATCAGCTCCCAAGGATGATGACCCCGCCAGCCTTGTTGGGATGCAAGGTGCTGTATCTGACTCACGTCTCTCCGGTTAGCTTGACACTGACTACAAGCTGTTCAGGACACCGCAAACACGACCGCACTCCGGACACCGGCGACATGCTGACTACGGATACTGGGTCGACCTCGAGGAAAGCGCCAAAAGGCGAGCACCCCGAGAAGATACCTTCAATACATTCTGAAGCTTACTATAGAGCCTCCCGCGGTAGATGTAGAACAACTGTCGCCGAATTAAAGGGCACGAGGTCAGTTGTCCAATCCCAAATACGGGCAAAGAACGTATGCTAACCAGATATGACCCAGCCGACGAAGTCGTTACTGCTGATATAGTCCTGCCTGGAGAAACCTACGTCAACAATCTGTCGTCACTCTTCAAGCTGAACGACGTAAATGGTGGCTTGACTGAGAAGCAGCTGTCGATGATCTTGTGCAGGTGTTGCTTTTGCAGTAAAATATTTACAAAACATGTGTTCTACACATATCACTCACATTGCTGCCCTGAGCCCGAGTAGTCTGTAGGTTGTTGCCAGATGGAACACCTCGTATGCCAATGTAACATTTGCCATTGTTATAACCACAATAATTGCGATACTACAGAGCGCAACCGCCGCGTAAAGCGTTGGGAAGGGCGCACTCTTCAATTTGCCCGTCCGTCACCTCAGCGAGATTGATGTTTTGGGGCGAAACACTGGCACGCGTCCCTCGCGTTGTGCCAAAGGGGTGCTAACCCAACACCGGGTATGGAAGGGACGCACGAAGCATGCCATATTCACTGGTCGGCCTGACGCCTGTCGAACGCACCCTTCACCACCCGAGCCGCTCCGAGTCGCCGCGTTGTGGAGCCCCCAGCTAGACAACGAGGATCTCTGGTCATCCTCCTGTATTATACCCCTCGAACTCGCGAAATGAGTCCGCGTTCAATGTAGGCTAAGGTACTACAGAGGCTGTTCGTGCGATTATGAGGCCTCGTCCACCAATGTAAGCCTGGGACACGACCACGGATAATAGGCAGAGGCCATCCCGAACCTCCGTCCACACTGTCGCCGAGTTACCCGCCTTGTAGATGCATGCCCTTGTGCCACCACCTCGTTCCTTCTCCGAAAACTTCCTCCCCCATCCACAATCTCTTGGTGTTTTTTCTGGTTGGCTGTCACACATACTAGCTACCGATGCGTGTCAAGCCTCCCTCATTCGGCGGAGAGTAGAAGCGAAGTTTTAGGGACACCCGAGACCCTGGGGTTGGGCGGGCGAGAGTAGCGCAGGACTCAGGGTGCATGTACGCATGGATGGCGGGGGCGAGATTGGCGCGGGACTGGCGCGAGGATCGGGGCGCATGGATGGGGGACGGGCGAGATTGGCGCGGGACTCACGGGGAACATGCGAGACGTACGTGTGGCGGGCTTGATGGAATGAGCACGTGCAGTTCCCCTTCGGTTCCCTGCCGCGGTATGCCGCTTGAAGAACCTGCTCATGGGTCCGGCAGGCAAAATGTGCGGGGCCAATCCCTGATGCGCGACTAGCCGCGCAGTGACGCTTTTCGTCCATGATGGGAGCACTTACACTTTGAGACGTTCAAATCAAAGGAAAATGTGCGGGTTCTCACTTGCCTTTCCCTAGGAAATACGAAGGGTATGCGCAGAAACCTCTGGAAAGCACCCTTTACCAGGATCGCGGAGCCGAAATCGGCGCACGATCGCGCACTTGAGGCTAGGGTGGCGCAGGTTCGGAATAAGCCGCCTTCTCCGCTCGTGTTTTCGTCGCGAAGGTGCGCTGCGAAGCAAGCGCAGGAGCAAGCCCCTTGCTCCGAACCTAAGGGCGGCGTTCGGTGCGTTCAGCTGCGTAGTTCGGCTCCGCAACCGCTAACTCCGAGCTGCCCGCTGTCCGGCGGTGTTCCTATCTCCGAGCGCACTCGGATACTCCCTGGATTACCGTATTCGGATCCGGGTCCTGTCGCACTCGTGTTCAGTCGAAGGCGCAGGCATCTGGGGTAGAAAGGGTTCAGACGTGGTGACGGGAAGCTTGGAAGCTTGGAGGCGGGGACGGCGATGGGCTCATCGCCTGCACAGGCCGTCTCGTAGGGGCAGACTGTCTGATCAGCAGAACCGACGTAGTTTCCTGTGCAGGTGCGCGTGGGACGGTGTCGAGATAAACCCGAGAATGTAGGAGGATCTGGATTCCGGACGTGGGCTGGGATAGATGACTGGCTGGGGGCTTGAACCAGCCACCCTCCTTGGAGTCTTTGGCGCATCACGACCAGCAGGAGACGGTGAGGCAGTCGTCTCAACGTTACTCGGTACGGCGATAATAGGTTGCAACATCGTGTGAGACTCGACATAGACTCTTCTTGAGCTTATACGAAGAAACATACCAGAGGTCCACGCTCAAGGCTGAGAGTCACGAACGCGGTCTCCAGAATGTGGAAGAATAGCCAGTCCGGCATATCAGTGGCCAACGAATTTGTTCGATGATGACCCAGTTTCTGCCATTGAGCTGGGCTTTCCGGTCCAGGTGCCCAACTGCGTGCACGTGACGCTTCGAACAATCGTCGGGAAGTTCGTCGCAGGCCGCGTCCGATGACCACCGCCGTCCCTCTGGCGAGACACCATGCTGCCGAGCACATATCAGATACTTGGAACCGTCACCACATAATCAACGAATTTGAACATGTACCTTGGCCGGAAGCTGCACTGTGGTGTCTACAGTCTGGGACGCGGTCATGACGGCTGTCGGTGAGTCACATATTGCAGATCTGGGTTCTCTGGGGGAATATGAATGACGTGAAGCAATGTCAGACCGCATGTTGAGCGTACCTCTCGTCCAGCATACAAACAATCACCACGACGCCAATGTGCCCTGTCACTTCGCATGGATGCACTCGAGCCGAAGCAGACCCCCGAAAGAGTTGCATTTGTTCCCCACGGAAGTCCATACGATCTACTAGCACCACTGCAAGGAGTACGTCAAGGGCTCGCGTCATGTTCGACGACACCTGAATCCTCCGGTCCGTGCCTCTCACCGACCCGACCGCTCTCGATAAGTAGTCGTGCGCACAGCCCGCATGCAGAACGACCCTCAACACCACGGAGACCGCCGCATCGACGCCGTTGACGAACTCCGCTCCTCAGCGGACCCACTCGTGCTGAAGTGGGAGCGGCGGAAGAAGTCGTCGACTGCGTACGTGCCGTCGCTGCGCTCGGGGTGCACGACGGCGGTATGGGCGGCGAAGAACATGGGCGTGCTGTTCGGAGGCGTGACGGACGAGGACACGAGCGAGGACATGCTCGAGAGCGTGTTCCACAACAACCTGTACAGGTACCAGATCGCGGGCAACGGGCGGTGGGTGTCGATGATGCTCAAGCGCCCGAAAAAGAAGGGCGGCGCGCAGAAGAAGGTCGCTCAACAGCCGCAGCAGCAGAGGGGGCCGGACCCGGGCGAGGAGGAGGACGACTTTGACGAGGGAGAGTAAGACGCGGACGGGGGTGACGAAGACAAGGTACGTTCCGAGCTTGGTGTGCTGCTCCGTGGAAGAGGTCATCTGAGAAGCTCCTTCTAGAATGCAGGAGGACGAGAAGCCGACGAAGCTGCAGAAAGCCGCCGTGCTCAGCCGATGCATACACCCTCGAAGCAAAAGGGAAGGGCACTTACAGCTTGTCTTCCGGGAAATCCTCAAGCAGGTTGACCCCATTCCGTCTCAAGCCCAAGCGAGCATCACGGCTACCAGCTCCTCGCTCATCATCGCCATCGCATCTGCTACCCCTTCCCTTGTTCGTTGAAGGCATCGCAACGGCGACATTGTCCTAGCGGCGCGGCCATCTTGATGCTGTCGACATGGTCGCGGTAGAGGCTATGGCATTGGAGGAAAGAGACTGTGTTCATCTCGTCAGTGACTCCGACGTGAACCTAAGTTAGACCCGCACTCACCGAAAGCCTTACGCCCAAAGTGCTTGACGAGACCATGTGAGATCATGCCAGTGGCGTCATTCGCTGCCGCTTCTTCATCTTTCACCATGCGCAGACCCCGGTGTAAAGGCCGCAGATGTCGCGCTTCAGCCGTTCTGGTAGCTCGCTGGTCCCCCTCGCTCCTCTTCCTGGACGCCGACTTCAGAACTGCCAGGTGGTTGGGTTCTGGTTGCGATCCCCAGCAGCTGATTGACGCCATTCTGAACAGGAGAGTGGAGAAAGTATACATGAGTCGCATGGTTGCGTGGAGATGCAAACGGCGTGACGCAACTCCCTCGTCGTGATGGATCAGACGAGCGGGACAGAAGAAATCAACAGAGGGAAGGGGACATACCAAGGGGCCCTCTGCAGGCACGAGACGGACGCGGCCCCGCACGGAGGCATCGAGCGGAAGACGACGTCCACGCAGCAGGCCATCCTCCCCTCGGAGACGTCTACACCTATCATGGCGCTGTGCGCACCCGGTATTGGGTGAACCAACCCAGGCGCACCTGGCTTGACCCACGGTGAAGCGTCACAGTCGCAGAGAGGGCACTGAGCCTACGTCAACGCAAGAAAACAGGTCGGCTGGACGGTCGGGAGATTCAAATTGGGCATGCCACGCACCATCAGCATTGAGACCTCGAATCCACCGCGCAAACGACACTCCACCCAGAGGACGGCAGGCAAGGGTTTCATCCCTGGTGTGGGCCGGAGGGCAAGATTTTCGGGGCAAGCCAACGACGTGTGGGTCGTAGTAGTATGTCAAGCAACAAGAGAATTGGCGCCCATCGCCCTTGCGCCGCGCCACAGAGTTTGGACTTACAGCTGTTTTCATAACGATAGGCCCCTCGGGTACCATTTACACACAGAGGCGGACCTTCAAGTTCAGACACCGAAGGCGTCCCATCAACGCAGAAAGCTGCTGGGACTTGAATATTGAATCAGCGATGTAACCAGATCACTCGGATCATCAAGTTGGGTGTCCGCCCTTGTGTGTAAAAAGTAGCCGAGGGGTCTATCGTTATGCAAACAGCTGTAACATGTCGTCGGAGTAAGTATTTCCGCCCTCTGTCCGTCTTAACTACATGGCGGAACACTTCTTCCGTCGTGTCTTCCGCCCACTTAACCAAGGTCTCTGTATTTATAGGTATATCGCCCCTCCGGGCACTGGGCAGGCCTGGTCACGCACTTGGATGCCTGAATCCCAGTGAAAACGCCGTCGGATTATAGCGGATGATGCCGGATAAAGCTGGCAGTTGTCAGCACTGCAGGAAGGCGAGGTACGAGGGTGGCGGCAGTGAATAGTCTATGGCTGGGCGGAAAGCGGTCGGTCGGGCGCCTTTCCTTTTCGCCTCTCGCCGCCGCTTTCTCCTAGCTCGCCCGCCGCGCACTGCAAGCTCGAGGAGTCTTCGGTCCTCGGGAAATCTCTTTCGCTACGATAGCTTCGCTTAATATCTATCTTAGGCTCTGCTAGACGTGTTGTACGCTCTCTCTGCCCGGTCCGCATATGGCTGATCCCGCCCCCGCTCCCGCTCCTCCGCGCGACCCTCGCAATATGAGGTAAATGCCCAACTACTCGGTCGGCGCTGGTGCGGATCATATCGCAGCCTTAGCGGAGCGTCACTCCATCACTCAAGAGCGGGCGCGCCAAATGGCCGCGGAAAACTGGACCTTCGAGCATCAGATGGCGATGCAGGCTTGGGAAGAGCATCAGACCTCGGAGGAAGAGCGCAGACGGCAAGAGGCAGAGGTTCAGCGTCTTCAGGACGAGGAAGCGCGCTTGCGGCAGGCTGAGGAAGAACAGCGTCGTCGGGAAGAAGAAGACAGTCAGAGGGAGCAGGAGCGCCGTGAGAGTGCGGAACAAGCTGGTGTCCCCGTCTCGTCCGCTGCGGCAAGTACCTTCACCTTCCCCGAGATAGGTCAAGAGCTTGTTAGTGCGCGCACAGATTACGGCATAACCGAATACGCCATGGCCACGCTGCGTGACCCCACCAAGCTCCTAGACTTCTGGTACTTCACCCACGCAGGTCGCAACGAGGCTAGGCAACTTGCCCTCTCCTCAGTTGGAGAAGACTCTTCGGCCGGCCTTCACGGCACCGTCGATGCATCCACCAACACCATATCCTTCACGCGGGTCACTGCGGCTGGAAAGCCTTGCCGGAACGCGGTGCCAGACTCCGCCCTAAAGCTACACCAGCTCACCGAGGCCAGACATGTCTTTGCGAAGTTCGCAGAGCAGTGCGGCTGGGACAAGAAGCATATACAGGCCTTTGTGGTGCTCATCATGCGCCTCGAAGGCCATGATGCCCCCCGTCGCCATCCTGAGCACGGCGAGCGCGCCCTCGTCCGATACTTCGCAGACGTTCGCCGCGAATACCATGCAGCGCTGGCCAGGAAGGCATCCACCATCCCCGACATCTCCGTCATTAATGAAGAGCGTCTTAATGACCTTATCAACGAGATGATCCAAGCAGCCGCTTTGCAGACTCTCGCAGAGGTCAAGAGGTTGACAGAGCTGGTCAGTCTCGTTTTGCAGATTTTTCTCCTCTCCCAGTTCATGCACTGATACCTCAAACCCCCCCCCCCCCTTCCTCCTCTCTCTCTCCTCTCTCTCTCTCTCTCTCTCTCTCATATCATACACTCTCGTCCGCTGGCTGCTTCGCATCAGCAGCACAGCGCGACATCTGGGACCACTCCGTCGTCCCCGCTCGTTCGTCAGCATGCCGCTCAGGCCCCTCCCTCGCAACGTCAGGGCTCCTCACTCCGAGGCGGGCAGCGTTAGCCCAGCAACACCCGGGACCGGTACAGCTCCGTCGTCCCGCGGTCGAGCTCCTCTTCTTTTCAGAGCAGCGCACACGGATCGGCGACCTCCGCCTGCGCAGTCTGCCTTGGCCGCCACTCCCACTACACCCGGGACTGCACTGCGGACAAACTCTACTCCCACGACAAAGTTCGCGCATACGTCCGTCGAGGCGATGGAGGCAAAGGTATCTGCCGAGTTTCCGATGGTACCAAGGTCTGCCTGCGCTTCAACATTCCGCGTGGCTGCGATGCCTCCCCCTGCACCTTTGGTCTCCACTGTTGCTCTGGATGCGGGAGCGCAGATCACAGCGCTCAAGGCTGCCCTCTCAGCCTGGACTCGCCAGCCCCGAACACCACTTAATGCTGACGGCTGGGAGCGGGAACTCTGTGCAACAGGCCTTATTGGCAAATACCCCCATATTCCCTCCGGGCTCACAAGGCGCTATTCGAGACATCTCCGAGGCCTTTCGCTCTATCCCCCTCCATCCCTCTCAGTGGCCAGGCGTTGTCGTGCGAACAGGTGATGATGAGTTCGACGTCGACGTTTGCGCTATGTTTGGTGGTCGCTCCTGCGTGGGAGTCTATGGCTCTGTTGCAGATGCTGGGGCTGATGTCATGCGTGCTCACGGCTTGGGGCCTCTCATCAAGTGGGTTGACGACCACCTATTTATTCGCATCCTGCGCGAACACCTTCCAGAGCTCAATCGCAAGCGGGCCGACGCCAGCACTCGCATCAAGGCTAGTCACAGCGGTGGCATGCATCATCGGGGAGGTCGCTTGTGGTATGCGGGCGGGCTCCTCCCCGATGGCCAAGTTGAAGAGTTCGTCGAGGACTTTACATTCCCCCTCCGCGATCTCTCCACCACCTCTACACGCTCCCACAACGACAGCCTTTACACTTATGCCCTGGGGGACATCGACGCCGTTTCACTGCGCCTCGGCTTGGTTTGGGAGCGCGAGAAGGACCAGGACTTCTCCTCCGCTCCTGAGTTTACAGGTCTCATTTGGGATCTGCAAGCATGGAACGTCACTCTCGCGCCAAAGAAGTGCGACAAGTACCTCGCGGTCCTGGATGAATTCCGCACGCGGCCGACGCACACGCTGCAGCAAATCCAATCGCTGCATGGCAAACTCATCTATGCAACACTCGTCATCCCTGCCGGACGTCCTTACCTCGTCCAGCTGGAGGCTGCCATGGCTGTCGCGGCTGACCGTCCTCATGTCCCTCGCTCCCCGCCAAGACGACTGGCTGCTGATCTCGATTGGTGGACTCACAGGCTCAAACATGGCCCAGTCTCCAGAAGCATCCCCCGACCCCTACCCCTTCCAATCTTCGATGCGCACGCATTCTCCGATGCCAGCTCTGGAGTGGGTGTCGCTGTCGTCATCGCGGGACGCTGGCGAGCATGGCGTGTCCTTCCCGACTGGCAGTCTGCCTCAGAGGGCAGAGACATTGGTTGGCTCGAGGCCGTCGGCTTCGAACTCCTTGTCTTTATCCTACTTCGCCTCCACACTAATGTCCGAAACTTCAAGGTCCGGCCCTTGCTCCACTACATCCCTCTTCATGTCTTGCGCCATTCATTAACCTTCTTTTACCCTGTCTCACAGGTCTTCGGAGACAACACGGGTGTCGTTGATGGCTGGCGGAAGGGCAAGAGCCGCAACCTCGCAGTCAACTTCATCTTCAAGCAGCTCTCAGCCTTTCTCGAGCGACGAAGCGTCATGGTCCGTGCACGCTATGTCACTAGCGCATCCAACCCCGCAGACGACCCATCTCGCGGACGATACCCCACTCCTGCTCTCCTCCTTCCTCCAATCCCAATCCCTGCCACAGTTGCGCCCTTCCTTGTCGACTGGAATGCTCCCCTCACCGACTCTGAACGACTACGTGCAACACCGACCCCCCTCCCCAAGCCCGCAGGGCCCAATCCGGCTGAGCGCCTCAAGTTCAATGACGGGCCCGAGGACCTCGGGCAGTCTCTCGATGGGGATGACATCTTCTGGTGGGACGTCCTTCCGGACGTTTAGCCCTGCTGCCATCCCTGCGCGGTCAACCGACACTCGCCCCCGACCTTACCCAGCTCACCTAACACCCGCCCCGTCAGAACTGCGCCCTCATTGCCTCGCCAAAGATCGTCTGCGTTTGTGGAGGCCATCCTCCGCTCGTGCTGCTCTAGGCAGGGCTGGAAACCCACTCCCTTTTTCAGCACATGATCTCGCACGTGTGCTCGATGCCTTGGCCCTGGGCTATGCCGACTCTACACTCGAAACATACGGTGCTGGTCTTCTCCTCTATCAGGTCTGGTGCGACGCTCACGGTGTTGCGGAAGAAGAGCGCACGCCAGTCACCATGAACATTTTAGAGCTGTTTTCAGCAGCCATGGTGGGCTCTTACTCAGAGACGGCGGTCAACAACTATGTTTCGGGCCTGCAAGCCTGGCATGTGCTGCACGGCCTACCGTGGGACATCGATAAGCCGCGCTTCAAAGTTATGCTGCGTGCAGCAAACCGTCTCGCTCCTGCCAGCAGGGGAAAACGCCCTCCGCTCACTGTAGACATCCTCACTATGCTGCATAGTGGACTCGACCTCGATGCTCCCCTTGATGCTGCTGTTTGGGCAGCGCTACTCACAGTGTTCTGGTGCACTGCCCGTCGTGGTGAGTTCACCCTGAAGACACTCGCCAGTTTCGACCCCAATATCCACGTTCAACGCTCCCATTACCGCACAGAGGTGCGAGACGGTGTTACGGCCCACATCTTCGCTCTGCCGTGGACCAAGACGAAGCGTTATGAAGGCGAGGACGTTTTTTTCGTGTCACAGCCTGAGCTTCCCACTTGCGATCCGCTGCCTGCTCTCCACAACCACTTCAACATCAACAATCCCACGGACGACTGCCCCCTCTTCAGCTACAAGCACAAGAACGACATCCGGCCGCTGACTGGGCATGCAATGCAGAAACGCCTCAAGGCAGTTGCAGCCATTACAGGTGTCAATCTGCCGCCTGGCCACAGCGCACGCATTGGCTCTCTCCTTTGGCACCTCTTGAACGGCATGCCATTCATGGAGGCAATGGCCAAGGGGCGGTGGCAGTCTGTCTCCTCCTTTCACCTCTACCTTCGCCAGCATGCGCAAGTCCTATCTCCACACCTGCAAGCTAGGCCGCGCATTTACTCGGAACTCAACCGTCGTATCCTCGACGCCTCACAGTCCTTGGCTGCCCCTTCTGTTCGTTAAGCCCAACATCCTTTTGTGAGTTCAGTTCGCTTGCTCCTGTATATGCGGGATTCGCGCGCAGCTCGATGCGTCGCATCGCTCCTGATTGTCGGGGATTCTCGCTAACCCGCTTTCCCGCAGAGTGTCGGTGTCGTGCAGAGCGCGATGGAGCCTCGCTGCCGCGACGGTTCTCATTCGCAACCAGCGCCCCGTCTCGGAGCTGCCTGTGCAGTTTCCCGAGCTGTGCAAGCCCTCCGTTGCTGCCGCCTTGCGAAGTTCTGAGACCCCACCGGCGCGAGGCTCTCCCCACCCTTCGAATGAGTGTGTCACGCGAGGACTTGTGAATCGTAGTAGCCTTATATTGCTGTACTGACAATGTACGCTACCAGTCCTCCCTAGTACTAGCATTACTCACAATCGCATTCACGGCGCAAGCGCCCTTATGTCCCTCCCTACCTGCCTCATGGAGCAGAGCGCGTGCTAGGACATAGACCAGTGGATCATAGCGAATGTCTGAGGATTAGAGCGGGGTATTGGCGCCGATGGAGGCTTAGATCAGCAACCATTATTGTTGTATCGTCGCTCCAGCTCCCCACTGGCGGATTATACGGGATTATGAAGGATGCTGTCAAGCATCTTCTGCTCGCTCGCTCTTCGAGCTCGTGCAGGTTCGTGCACTCCGGTTGCGTGATGCCTAAGGCGCTTCGCGTGGTCGTCGATGCACCGCGCGAAAACTTTGCTTAAGTCCACCACCGCTGGCACCGCGACATGCCCATCCTCCTCTCTTCTCGCCGCCGATGTGCTCCCTCCCTCTTAGTGTACTCCTGGCGCCTCTGTGTACTGTACCTGGGAGACTCTCAGGAATTTCTCGGTCTTGCTACGCTACGCGCTGGGTGTCTTCTTGTCTTGTTCGTGACAGTCTGGTCGCGCGCAGTCTACGAGCTCTCCTCTTGTATGCCCTAGTGTGCTCGCCATCTTCGTCTCCTTGTCAGACAACCTGGAAGACATACGTAAGGTACGTCCCTCGATCCCTGATCTGTGACTACCCCATGGGTTTGTCAAGTTGGTGGGCTTCAGCCGGGTGCGATGCTGTCAATGTAAGCCCCCTTCTTCTTCAGAGTCTTCCGACGTGTCTGTTGCTAGCTGAGCCTAGGTCTGTGGCTGAGCACAACTTATCATTTAGTTCCTGTTAGTCGGCCAGCTCGACAACGCCTTCGTCTCGGCCAGCGACAACCCCCGCCAGCGCACCGTGCAACATGCAGCGGAAATCCTCCTCAAGCAGATTTTGAGTTGGATACATGTACGTAGTCCATCCATATTGAATGCTCCGAGCCCTCGCTGATTCATTGATGATATACGTCTATCTAGAGTCTCGACAAGTTGTCCTGTGCCTGCAACGATCTCACCGGGATTCAAGAAGGGCGTCATCCGAGGGACTGTATGGCCACGCACGTCGCAGGACCGCTGCGTCCTTCGTGCTATGGCGTGTTATTAATGACTTGTCTCTTGTTCTTGCGTTACGATGTATATTAGTGTCCTGGAAAGCAATATAAGAAGCGTATCCCTGCTATTCGATTTGAGCGCTGTGATCAGTGGACGAATGGGATGCTACAGTATGGGCACACGTAAGCTGACCAGGCGGATTATTGTGGATGATACCGGATCGTGCGTTAGCCGGTTCCACCAGGATTCTGTATCATCCGTTGGCGCCTAAAAACAGTCTAAGAATTGAGATATATACTGGATGGTGGGGGATGCTCGATGGGCGCCACTGGGCATTCGCTATAATCCGCTATAATCCGACGGCGTTTTCACTGGGCCTGAATACTTATCCTCGTTCAGATTCCTGGTATCCAGACACAATCGCGCTTCGTGCGGGCTTACGCCCGCCCTTGCGCTCTTCCCCGGCCCGACCTCCTGAGCTGAGTCTCAGGTTGCGGTGACATGAAGTTGTGAACATCGCACTTCGGGCAAGCCTACATATCCCCACCCTCGCGCGCTGTGCCTCCTTACAATGCTATATTAGAAACCAGTGCGACCTATTTTGCCATGCAACCTCCGATTGTGGCTCAAATCGAAATGCGTAAGTAACTCATTGGAAGGAAAGCTCAAATTTGCATGTGCTGTAGTCTGACGTTGGTTCGTGCACCAGACTACATCCTGACATTGGCGCAATGTTGGCCGACGCGATGAATATTACGTCGCTCCTTTTGTGGCGACGGACGTGCAGGTCGAACTACAACCAAACTTGCTGGTCCTTTCGACGCTCCCTAAGAAAACTCGTTACGCCATTTGTGCCCGATCCCCATCGGTTCCTTGCCATCTTGACGACATACCGGGCTCTGCTGGGCGGCGAAGTCGCGCTATCTTTCATCCTCAGGGACGTTGGGTATACCCCATCTCATATGGACGTCTACCTCAGCGACCTCGACTTCGAAGCATTCTGTAGCGCGGTCATGGACGACCCTCTCATACACGCCTCTATCCTGTCCCATTCATACACCATCTACACTGCGATCGATGCGTTGCACCGCCTTGTATCGTGTACGCTATCCTTGTGCATGGTGGATGGGCTGACCATATACATCCATCGCTCCTACACCGCGTCAGCCGCAGCACCTTTATCCCGTGCATCAAGTACTGCCTTATCCAATTTCGTCACCCACACGGATTTGGCTGCAGCCACCCCATGTTGACTCTTCGCCGTCGCGCACTCGTCGTTGACTCAGGTTCGCCTCCCCTGCCATTTCTACGGAACGATACGCACGGGAATCTGCTACAGCATCGTTTTTCCATTGCAACGTCGCCAGCTGCATGGTCAGAATATCGAGATCGACCGGGTTTTATCTATGGCGGGATTTTTTCGTCTGACCGAGAAGACCCGACCACTAGTGCGGACGACTCCGAGTGGGATGGCCTTAGCGAGGTCTCTCGTGCGTGCTGGCGTCGTATGTACGTCTGTCCATCTCAAGGTCGCTTTTTCGGCGATGGAGGCTCGCTCGTAGGCTTCTTTGATCCTCTGGGTGGGGATGATGCGTACTGCGATACTAACGATGTCGCTCCCTTCGGACCTATGGTGATTTGGCGCGTTAGCTCTACGTTCGAGTGTAACGGTGGTTGCGACTTCGATGCCGTGCTCGAAGAAGGATTGTCTATGGTACCTGCATCGTTCAGACGGAACGTACGCGGCGAAATTAGGGACGTACTATCTGATCGGGACATGGACGAACGTTCGGGACATTTGTAAAGCGACGAAGTATGTTCTATAAATATACTATCCAATCATAATGTAGGAAGCGGCGACCGGTGAGACAAGCATTACCGTACACGTGTATGTCTGGTCCGGCTGCGGCTGGGTACCACCTCGCTTCTTCGTCCCACTGCCATGAGTCTGTCCGCTCAACAACCAGTTCTCCCTGTGGTCCGACCCCACGCTCTATGTCCGCGCGATCCCAAGTACTTCTGAATTGTAGGAATTATCGACATTGCAACCGTAACGAAAGTGAGTAGCATCCCATGACTCTGTTGCCGTTACCTGGGTGTTTGCCTCCTTGTGACCTGTGGGCGTTCTTTCTGTTCCCATGCCTATGTGTACTGCGTCGTCGAAATTTGGTTGGGCCCCGTGCTCTACATCATTGTCCGACACCTTCACTGATACATGTGCATCGGACCTAGGTCGATTGTTCCCTGCGATATTACTGCCATTGTTCCCTCAGCCGGCTGCCGCGCTCGCACAGGTTTCGTCGCATACCTGGTGCGTGGTCTCTAGGTGCATCGTAAAACACGGATTGTTCAAGTGCAGTCTTATAACGTCGCAGGTTTCGCCGTATACGATTCGAAGAATACGCCAGTACGGGGATATACCACTTCGCCTACATAGGAAGCTTACTGCTGGTCATGGCATACGCGAGCATTCTTGGTTCTTCCGTGGATGTGCCTAGGATCCTAAGGTGCGCCTTGATATGTTGCTATATGGCTTGTACTTAGAGTATGTATAGGCTTCAACCAGAGATCGGCGGAATGTTCACGGACCACTTGGACATGCTGTCGCTCACAATGTGGCGGTTGACGTGCAAGACGAACTACAGCCAGGTGTCGGCCGCTCACCGCCGCTCCCTTCTGACTCTCCTTCGACTATTCATACCATTCCCCGGCGCTCTGCTTTGTCTAATGAGCAAACACCACGCCATCTTTGGTGGAGAATTCGCGCTGTCGTTCATGCTTAGGGATTCAACGTATGCCCCTCCCGCTCTCGAAATCTACACGTCGGACTACGAGTACCGGGAATTCTGCGCCGCGGTTGTTGGTGACCCGCACATCGGAGGACGGACCCGAGAATACAGTCACACAACCTGCAGTGCCTTCTTCACCCTCCGTCGCTTGATCGGGGAGACGCTCCACCTCCAGCTATCCAATGGACGATCCATATACATTCACCGCTCATACACCAGCTCCGCAGCCGCACCACTATCCCGCTCGTCTTGTACCGCGTTGTCAAATTTCGTGACTGCGTATGGATTCGGCTGCAGTCATCCATCGCTTACGCTTCACCGTCGTGCAATCCTCGCGGACCTCGAAACTCCTTTCCTATCCGACCACGACACGGCCGTCCTGGATCGTTTGCGCACTCATCAATTCTCTTTGGCAATTTCTCCATCGGATTGGCCAGAATTTCGTCGCGCGACAGAATCGCACCTAATCGCTGGACCAACGGAGCCGGTTGCGCCCCCCACGGGCGAAGGCTGCGTCCTGTATAACGTTGAACCGGACACGTGTATCGGAGGCGGGATCGTTGACGCTACCACCTTTCCGATGTCTGATGAGTCGCATACGCGGCCGGTGTGTTCGAGTCCAATCGCTCATCATAATCCATCAAGCTTGGAGTCGACGAGAACCTATAACGCTTCGCACACCGCCGAGGACAACCGGACTACGTCCAGTATATCTCCCGCTGGATCGACGTCCCATGTGGGTGTGGGGGGGCCTGCATCCGACGAGCCAATTCCGACCGATGAAGCTAGTACAGAGGAACAGTGCTGGAGGCATCGGTTCTTATGCCCTTCTCAGAGCCGATACTTTGGGGATCGCGGCTCATTCGTGGATTTTTTCGATCCTCTCGGTGGAGACGAATCCACTTGCGCCGCGAACAATATCGCACCTTTTGGTCCCATGGTAGTGTGGCGAGTTATGTCGTCGTTTGAGTGTGTAGAGGGTTGCGGCGTGTATGATGATGTGATGGAAGAGGGTGTAACGTCTATTCCAGTGTTGTTCAAGAAAGACCCATACGTAGAACTTCGCGATACGGTATCCGATAGGTACATGAGTCGTCGTAGTAGCCCGACCAGTAGTACAGGAAGGCGCTCTCGCTCTCTGTAGAGCCAAACGGCCGATATGTACCAGTACACCGCGACGCCGATTGTTACATAGTTAACTCATTACCCATGCGATGTCGGACAGATGGGTAGCCTTCGAGTTAAGGGTGAATCCAATATTCAGCAGATCCGGCAGCAACCCGCGCGCTTCAGCTATATCGGCGGCTGTGTCGTTCGCACTAGAGCGCCTATATTCGTTTCTTCCTCCCCTTACATCTCGCACCACCGTAGTCCGGTCAACCGGGTGTTGCTCCACATCTTCATCTTTTGTGCATATCTGGGTCGACAGAGGCAGCTCGGCGGATCTAGTTCACTGATTGCCGCAGTCATAACGGTGTCGCGCGCTCCACCCGATCAGTTAGACACGACATCGAGGGTACCGGTGAGCCGCCACATACATTGCATGAACTCTGCGGAATATCTGTCTCGAGGTCCTCGACTCGCCAGTACGTATTGCGTATGCTTGATTATAGACATACGTTGATTCACTATGATAAACTCCATAGCTCCGCCTCGATACATGTCAAGTTTAGTCTACGGATCCCGGTCCACCCCTTGTCCTCGCGGCTACCGAATACTGTAAGGTTACAGGCCAATAGGTAAAGGCGGACGACACGCGAGGTACATACGGAACAGGCACAGGTGAGCACATGCGCTATGTTCTATCCGTCCGGTCGTCTGATCTTCGTACTTCCCGGATCACACATATCCCATCCGAGCGGTTTATGTCGTATATGTCAGATGGTGCGTAAACCGGCCAGGACGGGTATATCCGAGAGACAACGTGGTCTATGATATGCGGCATACACGGATCGTGTAGCCTCGCAGCAGGAGACTTAGTATCGCCCTCGGCTGAGCTCTGGTGCGTCCCGTACGAATCCCACACTGGTGAGTATTCTATGACATGTATTGGGTCGTTGCTGTACGTCTGATGCGCTGTCAATCATGATCTGTTTGTACAGTTCTGTACCCGAACAAACCATTTGCGTCTGTTGGCTATACCATAGGTGACATGATCCGCCCCTTGCGCTGCCCCTTCTCCCGTCCCCAGTCCTGCGTACAGGCATCCTATCTCCAGGCCGACGTCGAAGAACCAATTGAGCCCCGGGGAAGCTGTGAGATGCTTCCGTGATGACAGTGTTTGTGCACAATGTGCTGGATGTGGGTATGTACACATACGGAAGCATTGTTTGATTATCCATTTGTTTACTTACTCGTCCGCTGAAAGAACCATGCATCTTAGTGTACGAAGACGCCGTTATATGCCGAGGCTGGCGTATTTAACGGGAGCGTGAGTCTACATTGTCGTCCTCAACAATCATGTCGCCAGTGCTCATATCTTCCTTGCGGCGCCCTCCCACACCGGCGGCCTTGCCTTTGTCTTTATCAGCGGCTCAAGCGTTGGCCATGTCTCGACGCGTTGGTGCTTTCGCATCGTCGGATGCGATCGACGAGAGCGGCGAGTCCGAGGCCGGTTCATCTCCCCCTCCTTTGGACCGAATGTTCGATTCCGAAGAAGAAGACGATCCGCCGCCTAGTACGCAACCCCGTACATGGAGCCCCGATATGGAGGATACTCTGCCTATGCTACAGGAAACTCGTCGTCGCGAGTGGACCATGGAACAATTCGTCTGTTTTATGTACAGAGATAACGCCGTGAGTGCGTATGACGGCTAAAATGGCACACGCTTATCGTATTTTTGCCTAGATTTGGTTACGGGTTACTGTGGTCATGGAGGAGTCCATGAGGGGTTATGCCACCCCTCACGTCGACGTTCGATATATGACGCACTTTCGCGAGGACGACCCTGCTCTCCGGCGCATTTGTCTCATCATTGAGCGAGAGCTTCAAGATGGGATGAGGCGGGAGATCTTGTCCGCCATACGGGACGCAGTCCGCATCAGGACAAATTAGGTACGTCGTCATTTCATTCGGGCAATCGTATAATTGACACGTCGCGGCAGGTGGTGTCTTTAATGCGTTACGCGCCAAGGCCGAGAATCCCTACATAGCGTTTGGATGTTTGGGATGTCTATAGATGGTGTACGGGGTGCATGGTAAGCAGGGCGTCAGTTCGGTCGGACTTGGATCGGTCTGTAGTCGTCCTTGTTGTGGGCTGTTGGGTTAGGAGACTTCGGCGAATGAATAGACGTGTGTTGTATTCACACGGTTCTGTCTCAGATGACCATCCGTGTGACCGCGCCTTTGTATACAACATTGACATTTTGCTCCCGTGAACCTTCGTGCAACTTCGATTGGATCTGGGCGCTTTATCTGCGATATATTTTCAGGATCACCTTACTTATTTCGGTCAGTATGTTTAACGTGTTGGATGTCACGCAGTGGGAATTGATTACATTGTCACGTCGCGATAGGTGGTTCCCCGGGTAGGTTGTTTCCTCATATTTATGGGGGCTCATGCCGCCGAGGGGGTCTGTCCAGCCCGCTCTCCCGTTATGGACGTGCACCTTGTAGCTCCTACACCGGGGACCACCCCCTCCCGAACACCTAGTCATCCCGTTGACTTTCTGCGCATCATCCAGCTTCCCCGATGCGCATTGTGCGGGGAGCCCACCAAGTTCTATTGCGGCGGGTGTACTGCTCGCCCTGCGTTCTGTTCTTCAGAGCACTTCATGAAGGTGCGTGGCCGGCGTCATGGATCGCGTCCCTTGTACGTTAATTGTTTGTGTCGTCAGCTATGGCCCATACACTCTCTCTCCTGTAGCAGGGTCGTCGCTAGCCACTCGACATCGCCCACCTCTAAAAGTGGCGGTCTGATCGATGCGCCGTCATATTCCACAGTAACCCTTATCACCAAAGCTGTCGTAGACCCTCCGCCTGCGTTGACACCTATCCAGTTGTTGATGCCTGTTCCCCCCGTTCGACCGTACGACTACATTGTCACAGGAATGTATGCGAACGCCGACGGACGTGAGTAATCTACTGACGATGCATGCCCGTTCTGCCTGCTAATTACGCTCATCGCGGCTTTCGCTGGGTGTAGTTGTCTGCAGATACCTGCCAGTTAATCTGTCTCCTCAACCTGTCCCCGGAACAGATATCCTCGGTGTTCGGGACTGTTTCCCGTCTTCTTCCACGATTGGTAGTTTCGTTGTCCATTACGACGCGAACATGAAGCCGATGGACGCACCTCTGCACATATACTATTGCTCCACGTCAATCAGGGAGCGCACCAATCCGAACAACTCGCTCGTCAGCCTGACTAGCAGGGCGAAATACGCATGCGGTAGACCGTGGTATGGTACTGTGCTCATCTTGAAATTCGCGGACCGTGAATGTAGGGACTATATGGCGATGGAGGTGGACGACGTACTTCGAGCGCGGGACTATTTCGCTCACTTCTCTTGAAGATTTGCATATCGACTACTTACGTTGTCGTCCTATAGGCGTAACGTCGTGCCGTGCGCGGATATTATGTTCATTGAATACGAGTACCTGACCTACAGGTCGATTAACCTGCCATAATCGTATGTGTGCCACCCAAAATACCTGCCTTCAGCGAGTATGCCAAACAAGTAGATATCCTATGTGATGTCGACATGCGTGGCCTTATGGACGTATTGGTACGGTACCCGCGGAATTTCCTGCCGTCTTGCTGCGAGCGTTCATGTATTGTGGGGGTTTCTATCGGTACCTGGTCAACATTATGGCCGACCGGATGAGCCGCCAGCGCGCGACAGAACGTGATCGCGTGACTTAGTCTGGACGGCATCAGCTGGTACGCAGGCGAGACCGTCCCTTGTATGTATACATTTAACCGGGATTTCGCCTGCCGCGCTTTTCGAGAACCAGTCATGCCGTTGATTACTGCGACCGCGTCAGCGTCGGCTTCGATTCACATAGGTTGGTCCGTCGCCCTAGAGATCGTGAAATTAGGCAAGTCGCGGTATATCCGACATAACCGACATACGGGATGGTGATATGCAGTTGTGGGTTGTCGTAGCGTGGTTAAATGTATTGCCCGTGTCGTCCACTTGCCATTCTCGGTCTATACAGCTGCGATAACGTCGATACCTGTCGAGAAGCAATGCACATGCATAAGTGTATACTGTATCAGGTGAATCTTTATGCGTTGATTCGGCTTATTATACCATGTGGAATTAATCGACGAAATGTAAAGGTGTAATGCGTCAAGTATAAACGCACTTTTTCGGGTGTTAATACACGATCGAATCAACCCCCGGATTGAACATGCTGCTCTATAGGTTCATGGTGAGTGCAAAACTTGACATTGGATGTGCCTGCTCGTCGTCAACTTCAGTGGTGTACGTCTCTGTCTATTGGAGCATGTGGATTATATAAGGTGTCACATGTGACAATATCCAGAAAGGGGATCTCACGGGTAACACCGGTCACCACCGGTTTGGTGGTTGGTTCGACCCCTATCCCCGTCTGGTGGGTTGCGTGCGACCGTACAGGTGAGGAATCGCTACATTTACGACTTTCGATGCCTTTGCTGAGTATGTCCCCGTTATGGTTCCTCCGGATGTATCTGGTGCCCTTTGATTATTTCGCTGGTATGTCTATGCGATATGTGAACCACGAAGTAAATTCGCGGTGTTGATCGACTTCAACTACTGTCTGCGTAGGTTCCTGATCAGCTGGGTAGGTGCGTGCGGCTTCTTTCGTATTGTAATATTAAATGTGTTCAGGACTAACCAACGCGAAAATCTGTTCGGGGAACATGGGCGATAAGCTCTGCGGATGCACACCTGTGTCGGCAGTACGCCCCTGAACCCTGACTAGCTTACGGTAGCACGGTTCACGTAAATTCCCGCCTTTTCTGGGGCTCTTCAGTCAGACAAGCGCTGCGCTCGCGTGCTTCCCAGCGGCCGCATCTCTGCTCCCCTTTTCGTCCTCCCAGCCTCCCAACCCATCGATACATTTATAAGCCGCGTTCTACCCTTCCGCCTTGCCTCTGTGCTTTACTCCCCTCTTTACATCCTAATACCCCATCCTTCCGCGAATCGGACTCTTCGCGCACGGCGGTCGCAAGGCAATATACCTGAAGGTGAGGCGACTGTTCTGGAGCCAGTCATGCTCATTTCACTGACTGTACACCGGGTGCATAACCTAGCGTATTCCAGTTTTACGGATTCCGACTTCTGCATCAAATTGATCAATCGTGTCTGGTTACTACATGAACGATCGACCTGGTTTTGGAGACTTGAGAAACCGGTGAGTTGTTCCCGTACACGCAGCTGGCACTAGTGTCTCATGCTGGGTACGCGCACAGCCGAATCGCGCTGGCGGCAGATTATGCTCTCGACTACATGACCATGCCATCCCTACTCTCCTGGCGGGCGACGTGCCTCACGAATTACCTGTCCGTCAACCAGCACATTCGAGGATCCCTCCTTTGCCTTGTCAGTCGTTTTTTCCCCGACCCGACAGCCTTCCTTCAGGCGATGGCACCATGGAGCGCCTTGATCGTCGGCGAGGCAGCTCTCGCACACATTCTCCGAGATTTGTCGATATGCAACGGAACCCTCGAGCTGGCCATTGGGAATCTTTACTTCCAACCGTTCGTGGACTCCATGTCGCGGCTTCTCCTGCACGAATCCCACCTCGCCTCTCTTGTGGTGAAACCCGCACCGCTTGGTTTCCCATTCCATCGCCATATCACGCGCATTGCGGAGTACAGATTGTCGACAGGGTACTGCGTCGTGCTGTACGAGTCTAGCACGCCGTCGGCGTGCGACGTAGTCAGCGGGTATTGGACGACCGCGCTGATGAACTTCGTTACCGGCTTCACTCTTGGGTGCGCGTATCCCTGCCTTACACTCAACCGTTTATCCATCCTATGCGATTCCCGATCGGAAGCGATGGGCTGGTGGGATCACGATCTGGCGGAACGACTCCAACGCCTCGACTTTGGCTTCGACATCCGACCCGATAACTGGCCTTTATCAGCTCGCGTGTCCTCGTCCTCGTCGCAATCCTCAGACGATGGGTGCGGGAAATCGGTATACATCTGCCCGCTTCAAGGGAGGTTTTTCGGTGATCCTGGTTCCCTCGTCATCTTCTTTGACGGTTTTTGCGTCGACCTCGGCGACCTTCGAGCTCTTGGAGTTGCCCCCTACGGACCCATGGTAGCCTGGCGTTTACCGTCAATCGGGACTTGCAAGGGTGGTTGTGTACAGGACGATCCGGTACTCCCACCCTTCATCTCATCTATGCTATTCCGTTTTGCCGAGGATACATCCGGTTTCGTCCGCGCACGTCAAGTAATGCACACGATATCTAATGCGGACACTGGAAGCCCCGTCGTATCACCTCCTGTGCATCGTCGCGGGCGGCGATATTCCACTTGAACGGACGACTCCGTCAATAAGGCCATTTGATGGTTTACACACTACCTTTACCACCACTCTTTGCATGGGCCGACCCGTCAGTCAACGATTCCATACGCACACCCACATACGTACATATATATATATATATATATATATATATATATCTCGCCGGCGATACGGCTTTCCTGCGGTCCACAACATTCCTACCCTTACGTCCATGTGTACACGGATATTTCGGTGCCATCGACACGCTTGCCGTCTACTGTCTGCTTTCATGCTATACCGTGTCCGACGATGCTGTTTTATGTGCACTTCCTAGTCCGAGCGCGTCCACGTCCTTGTCGCATAACCCTGCATACCGATGTCGTTCCATACACGTTCCTACCAGAGCATGCCCTATTTCTCGATTACTCGTCTGTCCCGGTCGCTCGCGTAATTTATACGGACCGATAGCATTGTGAGGTCCCAGTTACTTATAAACGTCTACTCAGCCCTTGAAGTTGATGTGTCGGTGCAACACAGGCGTATGAGCAGGTCGGGTCGGCTGCTTGACCGTGCGACTTACATCGGCGCTCCTTAATTCGAATAGTTCGTGTACCTGACCTGTCATATTTATTCTTACTTACTACTTACCCATCCCATACCCAAATCCTTGAATTGTGTCTCTAACTGAGTCATATTATGTGTATGGCGTCCACGTACCTGCGTTGTGTTCTACTGTAATTCTGTTCACGGCGCTACGACGTTGAAAGTGAGTCATCGCGGTCACTCCTCTTCCACGATAGCGGTACGGCGTTATACACCTTTCTCGGCGATGTCGAACTAATGACATCGTTACTCTAGGATATCCGCCCTCGACGTTCAAGTCTTACATAGTTGTTCGTTCGAAACAGACACTGGACGAATTATCCGCAGTACTGACTACCTTTCGACACCGGCTAGGTTCATCGTCTGCTCTATTGTCCATCTGAAGGGTCGCCTACGCCATTCCCATCTCGCGTCAGCGGGTCAGAACCATCCTGACGTCGTCATTTGAATGGTGGGTAAAGTCAACTCCAAATTCATGAAGTAAGTGTACAATCATTCGTATCGTATGTGCAGTTGTCTCACGCATACAAGTCGTCTACGCAGTGCTCGTCCTTGATGCCACCGGGATCGCCATTGTTTTCTCCCTTCGACGCATCCTCCTCGCCATCAACGATCGCGACCATCGGGGCCAGCCCACCTCTCGAACGGTCGGGGTTCTCGAAGTCGGATCTGGCTCCATCCACCGCAACACCGGTCGGAAGGTCCGAGTCACCCACAGCGTCGATGTCCACATCGCCATCAAGCTGTTCTCTGTCCCCCGTCGGGGAGGGCGCAGGTCCGATGGACTCTCCTCGTGACAGCATATCCGCCAGAACCTCCCGTCGAGCTATATCCAGGACATCCCCGCCAATCGCGCTCCGGACACTTTGGTCAGTGTACTCCAGTTCGGCAAATTCTATCTCCGCAGAGTAACTACTTCGGAAACCGTTGTTGACAGATACAGTTGCGTCGACCACAACCGCACGATACCCTCTGTCCGGATCCTCGCGGATACACAATGTGATGAGCAATCCGGGCTGCAAATGCGTCAGCGCCAAAGCCATGTACGTGTCGCGTTCACTCACTCGGATTCGCCTCCCTTCAATATGAGTTATAACTATGTATACAGGGCTTGCCAATGCGTTGGTCGGAACGAACGTCGTGACACCTGCAACGTTCGGCGTAGTAGGAACTTCGTCGACTGTGGTCGGCGAAGCTGTCGCCTTCATTTCCACAGTAGTCCATTGCGTTTTCAGGCGCATGTGTCGCCAACCGACCTGCTCCAGGCCGACGTTTACGAGAGCGTATCGCTAAATGAACTCGTCAGGTACGATAACGACGTGTTGATGCGGCTAAGATGCTTACTTTACGCATGGTAACGCGATGGCGGGGCATTGCGATGTACAGAGGGATTGATACTACAAGGCGAGGAACACCGTCCATATCGTGGAAGGTCTATGTGATGGCGTTCGTGCTCCTGCCGGGTTTTATGCCACTCTGACAAAGTAATGTACACAGGTATGTACGTTGTTGCTGGGGAACTTACTGCCCAGTTACATTTGCGTTGCCGTCGAAGAGTCGCGGATCATGACCTCGGGTGCAAAGCATATGTTGGTACTTCGGCCCGCAGTATCACCCAATTGCTACGGGTCAATTGCGTACCGATAAACCATATCACTAATATACGGGTAGATGTCCGAGAGAACCATATCGAAACTTCGCCGGTGCGCGCACAGTTGTTCGCGGATCTACTACGTCCATATGCACCAGTGATCCGGCTGGTGTAGGACTGGTATCCATTCGCTCCACAGGGGCGTCATGGAGAAAGGGTCTCGGGTATATATCCAGTAAGTTCCATTCCAACCCGGTCGATGACTTTCTAACCTTATATCCTTCTACCCAAGCTTCACCGAGGACATCGGCATTATTTCGTCTTATACATTGCTAGAATTTATGACGTACGTTCCAACACATCCTTCTGATCTGCTTGCGTCATTAACCGATTTGCAGTCTGCCAGTTGACGACCTCTTTCACGTATTGGCTGCGTGCGACATCGATTCGCTTGTACGGTGTGCGCAGACTTGTACACTGTTTCGAGCTGCAGTCGCGACAGAAATCCGTTCCCGGTTGTTCGCCCTCTTGCAGCCTTTCTTCGGCGACCGTGTCCGTCACTGGAATGGACTCCTTCATCTCCACAAGGCCATCATGTCGGGTTCGATTGCGCTAGCTCTATTCGCGTCGCCCGTCGATTGGACGCCTGGAGATCTAGATGTCTACGTAGCAGTCGACGCCTACGCGCCGTTCATAACCGATCTCGAACGGTTTTTCCCAGTAACGCTCGAGTCCGACCTGACTCGGCGGAATCCGAGAGTCTACACGGGAATTAAACGTGTCAGGCGATACGTAACGTCCACAGGAAGACGTCTGGAGATCATCCAAAGTAGGGGTCCTAACGCCGCGACTCCGCTCTTGTGCTTCTGGACCAGCCTCGTCGTCAATTTCATAACTCCGCACGGCGCTGTATGCGCTTATCCGAAGTACACCTTAGCGGGTAAAGGGCTTGTCACGGATGGTCTACACGACAAAGCGATCTCCGCGAAGAAGAAGTACGAACAACGCGGGTTTCAGTTCGTGGAGGAGGATTACTGGAGAGCGGGTTTTGCATTGCAACCTGGACCGGGTACTGCCTTTTCAGACGGACCGGTGCTCATTATCGACTTCCTGTCAGTCTGGCGCAGCAGAGCCTTCCCTCTTCCCGTCCGTCCGTTTGGGTCCGGCTGGTTGATCGATTACCCACGTGTACGTCCCACAGGTGAGCGGTATCCGGTCTCCTGTCGTGACGATGATCCGGGCTGACAATGTAACCGGATTTAGCGTCGACAAACGGACCCGGAGGCCATCCGACGTCAAGTCGGTCCGAATCGCTGGACAGATCGCAGCGCGCTGCTTTTGGTGGCGCCAACGTTGATTACGTCGCGTTCGGTGACTGACGTCGGCATCCCTTGTCGTCCTGCGACCAAAGTGTAGCAGACTTCGCTCGGATGCGTGCTACGCATCGAAGTGCCTGGCGTAAGTAATACGGTGCAAGCCGGGTCCTCTACTATCGACCGTCTGCAGGATTTTATGCTAAAATCGTGCTCTTGTCCCTTGTAGCTGTTTTGCCCCTCCCAGAAAGGACGTTGTTCGCCTCCCGTACCGGATCGACTCAGAAGTTTTCGCTAGTTTGACATGTATTGTGCCTGTCTAGAATACGTATTTATTTCCCGAATATCAAAGCCGTAGTGAACCCTTGTGTCGAGGTACCTTACCGAAGCCGCGACCTACCTACTGACCGTTCATTGGCACCTGCATTTCTCCATGAGAAGCCCGCCGAGCGCTAACCACTTACACCGGCACGGCACCCAATCGGCAATTGGATGATGCGACAAGAATGCTTCCTTGCCCTTCTACTTTACACCAGGCGAATAGCCATCCGCGCTCGTGTACGTATACAGTGTCCACCCTCGCCCGTTCCATGTGACCGTACAAGTGCCAACGTGGCATCGATATCCTCGTGAGTTCACTCTGGATGATTCCTCCTCAGTCCGCGGCTTGAAACCAGCGCGCCCTCAGCGATGAACTCTATTTCTGGGGGTGGCTTCCTGTGGCATCTTCTCGCCCAACCAGATGGTCGGTACGCCGTCTTCATTGCTTTGTCGTCGTAGCATTCCGGACGAGTAAGTTGTGGTGCTGACTAGTGTTATAAGCCGGGACGGCGGCACGGTAGCCCAGCATATCGCCCGTGTTCACCGTCCGCGCTCACATGGATAATACTGGTAGCAGCACGTCCAGATCACACACTGGAGGTATGATCGATCTTCCTGCCCGTCATTCGGTGCTAACGCCTTCGCTAGATAATGGCGATGGTGCGTACCACAAGCTGTATCGTGACGCATTCATCCATGTGGCATACCTGAACACGTTGTTCTCACAGGCCGTCGCGGTCGCCGACAGTCTAACAAACCTTCAAAACCTAGAGCCAATCGGGCCTGCTTGATGTGCAGGAAGAAAAAGCAGAGAGTACGTTTCCTCTTGTTCAAGGCATCGCCCGGAAGCTTACACGACATAGTGCGAAGAGGGTAGACCGTGCAAATTATGTAGAAGGCTGAAGGTTCCTTGCGAGTGGCCTGACCTGTCGGTTCACCCGAAACCGCGCTGTCACAGTCCGAATACACAGCAGAACCCTCCTAACACGTCGTCTATTGCGACTACTCGCACCTACGACAACGTAAGTCGTCTTGTTATCTGGACAACATGAAACCGCTCCATAACTGTCAGCTGCCCCAGCACGACCCTATCGGAGGAGCGCAACACGAGCTGCGCACATCGGACGTGACTACCACGACAGACATCGACGTCGCACCAAGTCACATAGCTCAGGGTCATCTATCGTACTTATTCGACAGTTCGACTACCCCAGCCACCGTCGACCACACTTCTAACCCCTTCCTCTCGGTTCCTACGTACGCCCATGCGACATCGACCCTGGCGAACCCAGCGACAGCATACGTGAATCCGTCGCATCGTACACCGACTTCTGAATGTGCGCCCGCGATTCCATCAAATGCGGAATCTACGTCCTTCTCCGACCCCGTCGACTATTTCATTTCCGATGAATGTACGGGCAGCCTACCAGCCACGGCTTTCAATGCTCGACGAACTAGCCCTCTTGGGTTACCTTCTACATCACCTTACTCACAAACCACGCTATTCGCCGGAATCCCGTTTTACCACAGCACGCCAGCAGGTCGGGCCGCAACCACGCCTGCGATTCGTGCTCGAGAGGACATGGGCGGACTTGACTCTACTCTGTTGTCTCATGCGTTTGGGTCGCTTGAGTCCACTACGGTAGCCGGGCCATCAGGTAAGTACACATAGCCAGGTGGTGGACGACACAAACACTTTCTCATTGCAACGCATTCTGCAGACCAACTCAACCTATACGACTTGCGTCGCGATGTCGGTCAGGATGACTGGCTCAACTCCATGCTGCAGTCCGGGACAGCACTCCCGTCCGGTGCTGCTGATTCGGTATGCGATGTGTTCTTTGCCATACATGCGTGCGAAGTGTTCACAAACTCGCCGTCAACGGTTCCGTCGTCAGGTGCCAGGCTTTCTCCCGCATCAACACCTTCTTCCGTCGGTGAATCCGGCTCAGTTTCCTGACAACGTGGAAACCGACGACACCGCGTTCTCGGATCCGAATATTTATGCGGTGATCGTAACTCCAGAGGCTGAGCCGGATCTGGAGCCAGTGCAGTCGTCGCTTCTCGACGAGCTCAATTTCATTTTAGAGGTGCGAACGTATCGTCACGGCCTGATTTCCCTCGCGTACGCTGACATGAGGCAGTCAAAACGCGATATCCACCCCACCGAGGCTGTCCCCAAACACCCCACCTCTCGCAGCGCGTCCAAACTCCCGCACAACCACCAGATGACTAACGACTTCGAGACTCGTACGTTACTACCCAAATCACCTTGCCCCGCTCGACTGACCCAACTGCAACTTGCTCTGGCACAGTGTACTTCGAGGATCGCATATGACCACCGTCGGGGGGGCCTGCGAACACCCTCTTCACTCCATCCTTGCCGTGCGTCTTGAACCTGAAGGCGTTGGTGATGCCAGACGATGTGCAACCGGCGCACGACGACGCCCTGAAACTGGAGGCGAGCACCCCTCTTCAAGCCTCTATGAGGCTCAACGATGACACGGCCATGTTTGTAAAGATAATCGTGAGTTTCCGGCATTCTTGCATACCTTGCATTGTTACTCATCCCCACCTCCCAGCTCTTGTTCGCTGAGGCCGCCGTTGAGCATCTAGACATGTCAAGGGGTTACTCCGAACAAACCACCACCTCGAAGGTTTTGTACGTTACGCAGGTATGATCTCCCCTATCCACGTACCGTTTATCTTTGACATGCACGCTAACCTGTCGGCAAGATTGCGAGGCGCTTCCCGAAGTTCGAAGAGTATTATGTCGACGGATGGCCGGCGTACGCGTTCGCCAAAATCTATCTCGACCAACTGCAAGCGCGTGAACAACGCCGAAAGCAACTTCAGCTTCAAGCGGAGAGGATCCAGTCCATCGTGCAGTCCGTGTGCGAAGTGTTGCAGCCTGGCCGTTCCCAGTCTACCAATGAGGACGTTGTCTACAACTGAGCCTTGTGCATTCGGATACTCTATCTTTGTAAAAGAGCCTCATCATTCCATTTGGACATCCTTCATCTTGATACCACTGGATATGAGATCCGAACTGCAGACTTGCAATTGCCTCATCCCTATCCATCGGACTCCGGAGGGGAGGCTCGGTCAAGATAGCAATAATTTCCCAAGTTTCTTCGGTGTTCTGCCGGCATTGATCCAAATATGTGAAGATTGTGGCATGAATGTTTTCGCAGAGAACGGCCTCGCGCTGCCCGCCCGAAGCAATTCTCGAGCTACGAGCGGCATCAGCAAACGGCCCGCTTTCTCCGGCATCGGCATGTCGGTTGGTTGCGAGACGCACCGCCAGGTAAGTTAAGCATGGATTCCGACTATCCCGTCTTGCCCCCCCCAGCGACACCCCCTCCACGGCCTCCAAAACGCTCCAATCAGCCGGTTGGAGTGCACTTCGAGAGCCCCAAACGACCACGGCTCTGGCGGAAGGATTCCGAGTTCGTCAATCGCCCAGGCCTGGCTCGTCAAGAGCAAGAACTCACGGAGAGTCTGAATGCTCTTCTTGAACAAGTCAAAGGTTGTGCGGCCATAGGCAAGGTCCCGAGCTCCATAAACGGGGTCAATATCACGCCAGCTGAGGACGGCCCATTCCCGTCCGATATCGACGACCCTGGCGCAGAGGAGTGCCTGAACGATCATTCATCTAAGTTGGAGAACGAACAGCGCGCACGGCGTTTACAGCTGGACGAAGCTACGCAAAGGCTATACCACCAATGGCTCCTTCTGATTCCTCAGCTGCTAACGGAGTATCTCGGTTACATGCAACGCGCGTTGGGTCGTCTTGGGCGTCTGCCGGACGAGCCATTGCGAGGTTTATGCTCGTCCGGGACTTGTACGACGCAAAGTCGTACATCTATACAGTGTCTACACTTTGACTGTCTGTCATATTTCACTTTCTGTCATGTATAAGGGCTGACTTCACTCCTGATAGATATGACTGCTGTCGAGTTCGAGACTTGCGAATGCATATCACTCCCACAGGCTCTCATCCGAAACGGGCTTTTCCCTACTTCCCCAGCGCAGCCTCGCATTGCGATCTCAATAGACTTGCTGGATTTCTACTTCGCCCTATTTGAGCAGTCTGCAGATGCGGTATCTGCGCTCGCTGCGGCCTTGAAGACCATCTACAGCCGCCGGGGATTCTCCATCCTAAATGCGAAGGTTTGCTCACATGGGAGATGCGCTTAAGTCCCTCGAACTGATAACGTTCGTCAATCTGGTATAGAATGAACCCATTCAGGACCCCTTTCGAAGAGGACTTGGGCAGGCTATTCAGTGGTACGATGTGCTCCGACAGCATGTCGACAACACCGTGGAGGTAGCAATCGAAGAAGCAGTTTCTGCCTTGAGCGAGCGGAATTTATATCAAACGGCAGGCGAGCATGCCAGCAGAACTGTGTTTTTCAACATTAACGACGTACACAGCTCCTAGCCATCCCGTCGAACATACCATCAGACGTTCTATCGGACCTCCCATTGAACTCCCGACGGAAGATTCCGCTTTACATGCACCGGCCATCTTCGTCCAACGTTCGACCAATCGTCCGACGGAACGTACGACTCAGCGTCCTGCTCATAGGTGTGTTAAACGTTTCATGAATCTTGCACACCAGTTTCAACCAAGGCGGATAATCTTTCGCCTTTAGTTACTGATGTTCATAGTTCATCTTCTCCAGTAAGGGAGAAGCGCCCGTAGCGGCGCCCGCCAGCTAAACTCCAGCGCCGACGGGTTGACCCCGACGGCGGGATTAACTTTTCGGGACGTTCAACATGGAGCGCCAAAAGCTAAGAATTTCCCGCGCACGGGTTCGAACCCGCGGCGCGCGTTGCATGACGCGCTCTAGCCAGCTGGACTACGAGGCCTTTGTATTACCACAAAGTAATAGCAATATATCCCCTCTTCCTCTGCCTACACCGACGAAATTTCTATGCCTCCGAGCGCCTGAAGTGTGTGACGCACTGGATCGGCAGAACCTGCCCTCATTTGAATTGATACCGGCCGCCAGATAAACTCTGCCGCTGAGATTAGAGCTCAGCTTAAG
Organism: Ganoderma boninense; assembly: GCA_002900995.3. Classification (NCBI taxonomy): domain Eukaryota; kingdom Fungi; phylum Basidiomycota; class Agaricomycetes; order Polyporales; family Polyporaceae; genus Ganoderma; species Ganoderma boninense. The sequence continues at coordinate 854,967 of PJEW03000013.1, read as the reverse complement.
ATCAACTCTATTGACAAGATATCCACCAAGACTGACAAATAAGCAGCATGATATAGTCACCATGAGTACTCTAGGGATGGATAGGGATAATTTGTTATCGCCTGTCGCCAGTAGTGTATTAAGTGTAGGCAGAGGAAGAGGGGATATATTGCTATTACTTTGTGGTAATACAAAGGCCTCGTAGTCCAGCTGGCTAGAGCGCGTCATGCAACGCGCGCCGCGGGTTCGAACCCGTGCGCGGGAAATTCTTAGCTTTTGGCGCTCCATGTTGAACGTCCCGAAAAGTTAATCCCGCCGTCGGGGTCAACCCGTCGGCGCTGGAGTTTAGCTGGCGGGCGCCGCTACGGGCGCTTCTCCCTTACTGGAGAAGATGAACTATGAACATCAGTAACTAAAGGCGAAAGATTATCCGACCTGACTGAAGTCCCTGTCTTGCATAGACCGCGGTGACAAGCTATCTCCACTAACGGTCCAGGGACGAATTTCATGACGACAGTGGAGAAGCGACAAGGTACTCACACATTGACTGTTCTGTTTGATAATATTGAAAACAATCATGCAGCGCCGCAATTCCTGTCACAGAAGAAGCTTCGACAGTCATTACTCTCGTCCCCGGATCTTGCAGTCGTGATCTACAGCTGAGATGTCCAGCATGTTTCGGCGGTGCACGCTTCGGGCGGTGTTTCGAGAGGTGAGGACGATTTGTTATATACAGGTTTGCGCTGAACGCGATGCGTGCTAGGGACGGCGGAGACATCCACGTAGCCATTGACGCTACATTCAGTCAACGTCATAACGTCGCAGCAGGCGAAGGTCATTGGTTCCACGAGCCTAAATACTCTTCTTACCGAAGGAACAGGTGGATGCTATGGGAGCGCACATCAACGCAGCTCGCAAAAAGTCTCCTCGTTCACACAAGAGCAAAGTTCCGGAGTCAGCGCTGGACGAATGCGAAAGATCCTACGAGGCGGCAAATGAGAAGAAAGATAAGACTCAAAGCGTGAAGTTCGATGATACGGGACTCATGGCTCTGGTCTGTCGCCATGACATAGTCCTGTTCCTGGCCAATGTCGACACCCCGGGTGAGCAGCAGAAGTATGGCGTTGCATTGATTGCGCACCTCTTCTCTCACCTTCCCGAGCGGGCGACGGTGGTTGTCTACTACGATATCGGCTGTGTATTAGACCGCAGTCTACACCGGGTGCGTAGGAGGTTTCGTCAGTGCTTGTATGCTGATATTGACTACATGACAGTTCGACATCTTGCCTGACGGCATTATGCAGCGACTCTTGTTTGCAACATCTGTTATGCATGCTTATGGGCACCAATGGGCCTGTCAGCTTGTGTACAATCCACGCTTGCAAGAAGGTCTCGGCCTTACTGAGGGGGAAGGCACCGAACGGATCTGGTCATGATCAAAGTTCCGGATGTTGATTGGTGTGACTCGGTCTTCTGGGGTATGACTACCATATCTGCACCACGATTGCGATTCGCTGAGTTAATCTTGCAGCGCGCACGGCGCATCTGGATACTGGATCGGCATGCAGACGTGGTCAACGCCGCTACGCGCGAAAAACTCGGGAGCTGGATTCGCAGCCGACTCAAGAACGGGGTCG
>PJEW03000013.1:821699-853251 GCA_002900995.3 Ganoderma boninense | reverse complement strand
CCCACGATTGACAGGCCCTCGCTCCCATAGTAAGTCCCTTCCGATTTCAATGGCAGCTGGGATCTGAGAACGTGAGCAGATGACGACCGCTTCAAGACGGCGACAGCGGAGATCACGACACCTGGGGCTTAGCCGAACTTCCACGGATGACGGCGATACCTTCGGAGCCTGGGCATGGGGGGGAGGATAGTCTCTCTAGTGCGTCTGACACCGATACCGACTCCGTACTGTCGAATATCCTGGATGAACGGCCGGCCGAATACGTTTCTCACCTTTTTTCGGACTCCAAGAGGCCCAGACGTTGGGCATCAATATTCGGCCTTCGCCCTGCAGTCCAAGCTGCTCGCCCCCGATTGGTTGAACTCCCGAAGTTGCCACCTCATGGTTTCACGGCTAGTCCGCTTCCTATTCAACGACAAACCACCGAGGCTCTTGTCAACGACATCCCGGATCCCGACGTCGCCCCGCAGATCCTCCTACCGGCATCTCCGGTGTTAGCAGCCCTCTACTCGTAAGTCTCTTCATTACTCTTGACCGACCTCGCGGCTGACTGAATATGGTTCTAGTCTCATTCCAGCGTTCACTCCGGTAGCGAAAGGGCAGTACATGAGCTCAGTATGTCCGTTGGAGGTGTGTTCGAATTGCACCTCTGGCGAGTATCAACGCCTCTTCTGTTATTCTCCTGCTCATTGTTTATTCACAGCACGAGAGCCCCAACCCGCCTCGAGATCAAGCAGCTATAGTTTGTCTTCATACTAGTTTACCGCGTAGATCGCCCTTTGCCATCCCATCGCTGGTATAGTCCCAAAATGTTGTTAGTTCTTGCTGCTCTTGTCGTTGTCGTCCTCTACATTAGGAAATTCGACTAGGTTCCGTTGGAAGGAAGCGCAGCCATTAGGCGACTCGTGGAGAGATCGACAGGACACAGTGGGGATGCAAGACCGATGTCGCGGAGCAGCTTTCCGGATTCCCTCCCCAGGGTTCGAGGGCACGGCGCTGAGACACACTGTGCACCCCGACAAGAAGATGCGTCGTGACATTGATAAGTATGGGCTCGTCAACCTCTGGCCAAGTGTGGTACAGTAAGCATCAAGACGCACGAGATGCTTCACTATACACTCATCGAACCTGCCGTTGTTGTGATGGCAACAGACGGTTTGGCCTATGATTTATGATATGGATATTTGAGGCGAATATGCCATGACGACGAACGCTTACGAACTTCAATTTGTCGTCCCTGGCTTGTGGTAGAAGGTTGTTCTTCGCTTCGCTCAATTCATGGGCACCGACAAGTATGTTCCTCTTCGTGGAACTTGACCTGTTTGCATCTCCAACGTCTTGGGTCACGAGCACCTTGAGAGACTCTGCAAGGGATCATCCTAGCAAGGTCTCCAAGCAGGGGCAGGGTTGAGACAAACAGTGACGCGCGGTGCGGAGGAAACGGGGGATGGTTGGAAGAGGCTTGTGTGGCGAATTAGCAGCCGCAGGATTGTGCGATGGACTGGGCAGGGGGAGTTACGGATGGCATGATGCTCGACGCTGATGATTGAAGTCTCGACCACGATCACAGGATGAAGGGCCGTTTGGGACCCCGACCCTTCTTCCGATCATGGGTGTCCCTGGGCTTGTACCGTCGAGGACCATACCCTCGAGTTGTAGCTCTCGGAGGTCCAGCTGGGCGCACAGATATGTCCTATACCACAACACCCAGCTTCCTATCTTGTGGTATACCTCTTTTGCGAGAATCTCTCGCCACAGATGGGAGAACGACACGGAATCGTTGGTGAATTCAAGGAATGGGAGGACTTGAGCGGCACGGCTAGCAGGTATGACTCGGTTACGGGCTCTGCTTGCGGCGAGTAGCTCCAAATTGAGAGCCACGAAGAGATGAGCGATGACAACCCCTTCAGAGCCTATGGGCTTGCGGTGGAAATGGAGACGGGAGAAGAGGAGGCGCACGAAGCTTTGCGTTTTGACGTCATGTGGTGCGCCGGGCACATGGCGGTGCCGATGGCTTTGGGGACTGAGAACTGATTTGATCGAACCGACTACGCTACGAAAAATAGCTCAGGTAACATTACTCGGAAGTGCCGTCTGCGCCGGCGGAAACCTTGCTTGACGAAATGATGTGTTTTTGTTGAACTGAGTCTGCGCACCCCTCACGGCGTTGCTCTCGGGCCCCCAACAAACTTCAGAGTGAGCTCGAGATTGTTTTGTAACAGGCTGAGGGACAACACGGCAAGAGCGCTCGAGAGTAGCCGATATTGTTTATCGATGTTTTGATAAACGCTCTAAAGGTTGAAAACCGGCATTGCTAGGCATCAACGAACAAATAGCGCATACAGTCTACCCTGCTTGCAAAGATGTAACGGAGTGGTTCCAGTCTAGCCAGCTGTGAAGCCCCCAGCTAGCACGTCGGGATACGCCGTCCAAAACGGGGTATGATCTGGAAGGTATATATAGGAAAAGCAATTCTAGGAGACGAAGTCAGTCGCATCTGTGTAAATCCATACTGAACGTCATACCTGTTCCACCATCGGAGCAGGCTTTCGACGATGTCCAGATGGGCTGGATCATTAACGAATTTGACGAGTACGTCGTGCAGAGTGCGAATTGCTGAGCCTTTCTGACGGAGAGAATGAGGCGCTGATAGAGCGGAATGTACCTGCGGGCCGAAGAAACCAGTTAGCAAACGTCGTACTCGTCAATGCCACCCTGAGGAGTGCACCATAGTAGTCGCATAGATGATTGAACCTATTGTGACTTGCGTCATGCCATGCGACTTGGCGACACTCGTGAAAGGAAGCGACATGTTGAAAGCACGCTCCCGGCGGCGCGGATGGTCAAAGATATGATACCAAGCCTAAACGACATCATGCATTGTTTTGACGACACTATCAACGAAGCATGACGCACCAAAACTATGAGCGGCCCGCGGAGAATTGAGTTCCAAGGCGCTCCAGGATCATATTCCACCATGTCGAATAGGAATCGGGGATAATCTCCTGGAGCGGGGAAGAAGGTACCATGTGAGAGAGCTTCTCTCACACTGTGCCGAACGTAAATCAATCCGCAGGGGAGCATTACATAAATCCAGCTGACCCAGCACCTACGTTTGATCGTCATAGTCCAGAGAAATGGGGCACAAATGGCGACCAGTGACGACGTTGTTGAAACCACGGTTGGCCCTTGTGCCCGGGTGGAGCCAAACATTTGCCTCTTCAAGGTCGTCCGCAAGCCACTCGACAAGAGCGAGGGTAATGCGCTTACCGTCCTCGGCACTGACACGGCCCCGCTCTCTGAGCCACTTACAAAGGATCGTGAGCGGGAAATCACGCTTGTCAATGGAGGTCAGCAACGTACCGTAGTGCTCACTGTCATAAGACCCTGCGGGTCTAAACCCCGGAGATCCGTCTCGAGAGAAGGACGCAAGTAAAGCAGCACGCGCCAGTAATGTTGAAGAACAGGTATTCTAAGAAGTGGCCATCAGTGTGCATTGTTAGACCTGTACAAGCAAATTGTTACGCACTCTGCCTCATCGACCTCAAGGGTAGGATCGAACTGCTGACCAGTACCGGCATAGATGACTGCGGCAGGAAGAGCGAACATGTCCACGCATCGTATAAAAGTAGCTCCGTAGCGTTCCATCTCAACGAGGCTGGTGGTCGACAGAAAACTGAGGAGTGAGGGGACGAGAGCTGGCCCGGCAAACACACCCAGATGGACAGCGGTTTGCAAAACGATAGACGTCCTCCGAAAAAACTCGTTCAGGTCGGCTAGCTTGCCGACGCTGATGCCACCTCCAGAAGCTCGGCATAATCCGTGCCGAGGAAGGCCGAGGAGCATAGCAGCGAGAGCGCGACGCGTCGCGCCATCCGCGCGAGTGAACCTTGCACCTGGGTCCTGCAAAGGTGGATTGGTGTGGTGCGCGAGTCTCAAAAATGCGATAGTTTGCTATAGCGCAACTATTTACACCCTACCCGCAGTGATACCAGTGTCGCGCGAGCCTCCAGTCTTGCATCGCACCTCCTTGGTGTCGAGCCTCGCGCGCGAGGGAGACCCCGCTCCATGAGGCGCCATGACAACTGAGAACTGATTTGATGGAACCGACTACGCTATGACAAATAGCTCAGGTAAGCTAGGGAGAACTAGGTACCTCGCCGGCCCAATGGGATCGTGAGAAAGCGGAGCAACAGGAGATTGTAGTGAAGAGATTATTGCAGGTGTGCGAGATGAGGTGGAAGAAGAAATGGAGAGGGAAGACGAGAGGGGAAAGGAGAGAGTATACGTTTGTATGAACCCCATATGCGAGCTGCTAACCGAATGGATGCACAATGCCATAACGCCGCTATGCGAGAGAGGAGACGCTGCGTGGAAAGTTCTGCCGGTTGTGTGGTCGCAATGGCAGGTAGGGGAGGTACCGTGCCATAGAAGTAGTGTGATAGGGTTTGCGGCCAGACTTGAGTGTCGTCAGAGAAGAGGCTGCGCGCGATGTGTAGGAATACCTCCTGTGGGAGTGGGGTTTTAGCTGCTTCTAGCAGCAAGGACGTATCGCGAACAACGGCGTTGAGGGCCTCATCTCGGACGGTGACAAAACGGGGGCATTCCACGAAGAGGTGATGTGGCGTCTCGAGGATGTTGCAGCCGAAATGGCATGCAGGGGGTATATCTCCAAAGCGACAATAGCGGGTAAATGCATCATCCAGTTGTGAGGAGCGGACATAGAGTTGTACAAGCGCAGAGTAAGCAGAGGATGCACGAGTATAAGGGTGTGGAGGAGCGGGATGGGTGTCATAAAGGGAGCGAAACAGGACAGAGTTTGGGCGGGCGGAAGCGTCGGATGAGCGGGCGCGGGTGACGAGATCAGCGAGAACGGAAGGAATTGATGACGGGAAGGTGTAACCACGGGAGGGGACGTGCAGAACAAATGCGGGGAAATAGAAGGTAGGTAATGGGAGGGAGAGGCAAGGCGGATGAGAGGAATGTGAGGACGAGGCAAGGTGGTCGACCAGTCGATTTGCGAGGGCAGGAGGAGTGTCGTCGGAAGTATGCGCTGGTGTATAGGTGGGGACGGGGGGTTTGGAGTACGGCGAAGGATGTCGAGGAGCCATAGATACAAGGGTAGAGCGGAATTGAGGGGTGGAGACGAAGAGGAAGGCGGAGGGAAGGGGTGTGCTTCTAGGAAGCGGACCGAGTTGAGGTGGTCGGTGTAGAGAAGGGGGCGTGATGGAGAATCAATGATGGGGTGATGGAGATGGAGGAGGGCAGCGACAACAAGGCCGAATACTTCTCCATGGAGACTTGAGGTCAAGGTGTCCGAGGGGGATATGGCGAGGACAACCACGGATTGGGGTGTGGCTGCTGCGAAGGTGACATGGTGGTGGGGAGAAGTGATTGCCGATGCATCAGTTGCAAGGGTGTTCTGTTGCATATGTCCTGGGTGCGGGGATAACTTGGCAGCAGCGAGGATCGCGGTTTCTGCGACTTGTTGTCGGAGGATTGGAGGCAGGGCGAGCTGCCAGCGGTTATCGGAGACTTGAACGCGAGTGGTGTACTCACCACCAGACCTCCCAGTTTCATCTCTCCCTTCACGAGTGGCTGATGGGCCACCAGAACTTCCCGGATCCTCTACAAACCCTGCCGCGGAGGCCATAAGTAGTGGGAGAGTGAGGGTGGACAGCCAGTCGCTGAAGGTGCGCCAGTCGTGTCGTGCAGAATAGGGCTGAAGAGTGTTGGCGACGTGCGGGGAGGGATGAAGACGAGGGGAAGAAAGAGACGGCTGCGACCAGGCAGCAAGTTGCGAGAGGTGGGTGATATGAGCGCGTTCGAAGTTGGTAACAGTGAGGGAGGAGGGGGTGCCGGGAGCGTTTGGCAGGAGGTGAACGAGATGACGCAATGCGACGTCGCCGGTGAAGAAATAGGATTGGTCGGAGTGTCGGTTTGAAGTCGGGGACGACGTCAAGCGCTATAATCCAGGCCGTGGGAAGGACGTGAAAGGACCTGTTGAATGACCGTGTCGTAACACCTTCAAGATCGAATACCCAAGTCTTCTATTACTGAAAACATACGACTTTGAGGCCATAGGGGTGCATTATGGGGATGGATGGCTTCCATGATGTTTGGATGACGCGGTCTGAACGCTGTTGTCATCTGGCTGCGCAACCTCTGTTCCGGTCCTCTCTCTCTGTATTACCAGCCACAGCTCACCGCATCTTCAGCAATGAAAGCTGCAGCGCATGAGGGCTAGTTCTCCATTGTCGCATACTGAGAGGTCTTCAATAAATGGCTATTTGTGGGCAACACAAGGGCAACGGCGTTGCCTTCTGGCTGTCCCGGCGCTTGAGACTGTCCGTGCCATATGAGTGTCCCCCGGCAGTCTGCTGACAAGGATCCTCCAGGGCCCGTTTCTACGCTCTTCATCCCAGCCTGGACCTCCGCCTCATCGCGACTTGGTGCTCGTACTTGGACAGGCTCGCGCTCCTTTTCGACCCAGGTCGGGCCTCTCATGGTTGTCGAGCGCCTGCTGGCCATGGAAATATTGCGGCCCTCAGCCCCAGGCGGTGACGTCTATGCCCAATAACTTGGGTTTTTACCTTAAACCTCATCTTTACTGTCTCGTATTAGTGTACTGGTTTCGGCCGGGGAAGCTGCAGGATTTCTGGAAAGCGTGTGAGTGGCTATCAGCTGCTCAACGTGGACTGGTTTTTTAAGCGGTACCCCTGATTGGCGCCTGCGGCTGGTCGAATACGCCCTCTCTCTCTCTCTCTCAAGAGGGCTACGGCAGTGATTGAGCATGCAAGTCCAGTCGGCGAGGGTGATGCGTGCCATGATCTGGAAAGTAGAGACATGATGGTTGAGGTCGCGCACCAGTCCTTAGACTGCAGCGACGTCGTTAAGATGAGAAATAGAAGGAAGATCGAACCCTAAGTGTGATAACGGCAAGTATAAAAGGGTGGAATTGAAGCGAAAGGGGAAACGGAAATATTCGTGAATGCGGGTAGCCAGTAGGTGGTCGAGGTCGGCCGCATGGGCACGGGTGACGGGTTGGTAGGATAGATAGGGTTGAATTCGAGAGACCAGACATTGAATCAGAATGCGGCGTACCGCAGTAAAGGGGAGACGGGTGTGTAGGCTGGGAAAGGTGAAGTCGGTAATGAGCGTACGGATCCGTTGGTACTGAGTTTCGGGATCATTGGTGTTGACTCTCAAAAACTCGCAATGACTGTCAGTAACAGGAATAGAGTGGAGGACAGTATGCGGAGAATCAGGATCCAGAAGATCCACAGACGGCATAAGCAAGGAAGCCGGTACAGGTCCTGCATGAAGGGCCGCCAGGAGTGACTTAAGGCAGCTTGAAAGTGTTCAAGATGCAGGCCTGCAGTTCGCGATGCGTCGAGAGAGGGAGCGAGAAGAATGGAATCGTCCATGGCTTCAACAAACTGGGTGCGTAAGCAGAGGCGATCGTCCGGGGTGTGTGGAAGGCCACGTGAACCATGGTGGGTTTGGAAAACGAGCTGCTGCTCTGGTGCGAGGATATCATGTAGCCAGTGGTTGGCCATGCTCGTGGTAAGGGTAGACTTCAAAGGGGAGAAGGGTCCACCCTGCTGTGTAACGCCAGACACGGTAAACGATGACGTGGCCATCAGCCATTTGACCAAACCGTTGCATTGGAGTGGCAATGAATGGCAATGGGAATTTAATGGATGTCAATAGATTTTAATGGATGGCAAACCTTCCGATGGATTGCAAACCTCAAATTCACGTGGCAAACAATTGCCACTCCTTTGCCACGTTTTGGCGAACTTGCTGATGCATTGTGAAGCCGTGCACGGTTTTTACTTTATACGGCACGTGGGTCTGCGCTGAACGATCAAGGTCTATAAGTGAAAGAGGCAGACCGTATGCATGAACAGCGTCATAGAACCCTTCAGGTTCCAGCCGATCGAATCCTTTGCGCTGATCACGGCGCAAAAGATAGAGCGGTTGCTTGTGACGATGTGCATAAGCCTCGACTTGGGAGAGAAAGGACGTGAGATCGCGAGCCTGGACGCCCGGCTGTGTAGCGATCTGCGTCTGCGGAAGAATCTGTTGAGTAGTGAGATAGCGAGAGAGGAGATGGTTGAGCCAGGCAAAAGGGAGGTTTTTGAGGAGGTTGGAGCATGTGATGCCCCGGTAGTTAGCTAAGTCTGTACGCGGCCCTCGCTTGAAGATTGTAGAGAGTGCGGCAGGCTTAACGCAGTCGGGGAAGTGGGAGTCGGCGATCTCGTAGTTGACGAGGTCGAGCACAAGGGACAGGCTATAATCACTGAGGGTGCGAACACACCACTTCTCCCAGAGGTCAGGGCCCGGCGCCGGGCGAGGATTGCCTTTCCGTAAGAGAAAGCGCAAATCCTGTAAAGTGAGAAGCCAGGGCCAGGAGAAGGGATGGTTCGTCACACGAGCACGTATATCCCGGATTGAAGGGGTATCCATCCATGGTTTAGCAGATGGGGCTCGAGGAGTGCGGCGGAAAAGCATAGCTGACGGTTTGCGCTTTGACCTCATCAGGCCCTGTAAGAAATGTAGAGGGATCAGTAGGTGACTGGAGAGCAGCTGGTGGGCCGTCGCTGTCGTGCGCATGCACAAATAACTGTTTGCTGGAGCCGCCCATAAGGACGGCGTCGATGCGTGCTCGCGACGACCGAGTAACACGACGTTGAAGTTCGTCTTGTTCTGTGCGATATCGCAATCGCTGTAGTGTTCTGCGAAGAGTGGTAAGATGAGTTAAAAGCGCTGAGGCATGATCGGGATGCCACGGTGGGGGTGCATCGGGGAGAGCGTGAAAGTGTTGCATATACGGAGTTGTCCAGCTATGGCGGCCCAGCAGACGTGGGAGGTAGCCTTGCCGGATAGCCCCGATAAGCTGATTGACGTGATGGATCTCATGGAGTATGCTCCGAATGGTGGCGGTGGTTGGGCGTGAAGGGCGGGGAGATGGAGTCTGAGGTAAGTCAAAGGTATCAGTGCCACAAGATCGTAGAATTTGGGTGAGGGCGTGGTAACGAGTGGTGAACGAAGCGTCGTCCGTGACTGGGTAGTCAGGAAGATGCTGCGCAGTCACTGCGGCATCTACGCGATCTGCGAAAATCTTGAACTTGGCGGTATGCGCCTTGCGAGGATACCGGAAGCGGGGAGGGTAGACGGGAGGAACGTAGGAGGAAGGGGGTCGCGGGAGTTGTCCTTGGAGGTGAGTGGGTGCTGACAAAGTAATGTGGGCAAGAACCGGTCGATGATCAGTGGCGGGGATGAAGTCATGGAGGACAGAGCATGAAGCCGTAAATGTGCCTCGCCGTGAGACGGCAATACGGTCAATAATTGACTGGCCCTGACCGGAATAGGAGCGGCAGGTGTAGGTCGTGCGGGCGTCGGCATCTTGTTGTGTCTGCCAGACGTCATATCCATCTGCGGTGTTAAGGCAGGAGCGATAGGCGTTGCGCTTGACAGAGTTTGGCTCGGCACGAGACAGGGACTCAGGGGGAGACAGAGTGACGTTACAGTCACCAATGAGGGCCCAGGAGTGGGGTGCAGAAGCACAGAGGGCGGGCGCGACGCCACCCAACGCTCTACGGAAGGAAACTGGCTGTATCGCTGGAAGCCGGGGCAAGGACACAATTCCTCACAAAGGCGCAGACGATGCCTGAGACGATTGAAAAGAAACTCATTAAGCTGACCATGAGTTTTGTGTGGAACGGAGATGCGCACCCGAGAATCTCCAGGGAGACCTTGCACCAAAAGATTGAAGACGGTGGAATAAACCTGCTGTGCATTAAAACGAGTGGCGGCCAATAAAAAAATTAGCAAACTCAAGCCAAAGTGGAAGCCGGATACCGACTGCAATAGGGACGGACTAACACTGACAAGGCGCAGGAAAAAACAAAACGAAGATGCAGCCCAGGCAGGCGGGCGAATCACCTTCAACCCGAGCAGCACCAGCGACCCAACCATTGCTGGGGCTATGAGAATCTTTGTACCAGATGACGAGGCGATGCGTGATGGCGTCAGAGCCGCAACAAGGCCACCCAGGGCCTTCGCTGTCCCACAAGCTGAGGTAGAAGTCTACGTAGCTGGGGCATGTCAGAACCCTGGGAAAGCGAACGCAAAAGGAGGTAGTGGTGTCTGGTTTGGCGAGGACGACGACCGAAACGAAGCGTGTAGCCTGCCTGGCCGAACCCAATCAGTAAATGCTGCTGAAATATACGCCATTGAGAGAGCTGTAAGAAAGACCCCCCCTTTTATCACAATGCATATGATAACGACCTCGAAACGCGTGATAAACGGACTTACCACAAACCTGCCGATATGGGAAGAAAAAGGCTGGACAGGTGTAAAGGAGGCCGAGCCCCTGAAAAGAGTCGTTGCCATGCTACGCAGGAGGTCTGCACCCACAACAATCCAACTTGCCGATAAGAAAGAGATGCCACAGGGCAGTGCCCGCGCGGCAGAGCTGGCTCGAGATGGCGCGGACCTAACTGAGAGACCAATGCCGAAGCTTGAGAAGGAGGCGAGCAAATTCCTCCCTGAAGGGGCGAAACTGAACGCGATGACCCAACGCCTAGCATACAAGATGATCAGAGAAAGACGAGGAAAAGGGGAGCGCCGACGAACGGAGCTCGTCACTGACAGAATCACCGCGACGCTAGCTGCAGACCTAAACCTCCACCCGAACAAATCAGCGCTGTGGAAAGGGCTCAGGCACAAAGACGTACCGCGAAAAATGAGGGACTTCTACTGGAAAGCATACCACGGTGCACAGAGGACCGGGGAGTACTGGAAGAATATTCCTGGATACGAGCAAAGGGCGGTATGCGGATGCTGCGGGGAAGAAGAATCAATGGAGCACATCCTGACTGAGTGCGCTGCGCCGGGCAGGGCCCAGATCTGGAAACTCACCGGCCAGCTGCTGTCAGCGCGCAACATCAGAATACCAATGCTGAACTATGGCATCCTACTCGGGGCACCAGTCGTGTCCCTAAAAGGATTAAGACCGGAAACGACAAAGGGCGCTGACCGCCTTACCCGAATCCTCCTAATGGAAGCAACTCACTTAATCTGGGCCCTACGATGTGAGCGAGTCATCGCGAGAGACAATGACCCTGAGAAGTGGCACACCGACGAAGAAATAACAAATAGATGGCTGAAGAGGATAAACTCGAGGCTCGCAATGGACCAAGCGCTAACGACCAAAGCTCTAGGCAGTAGGGCGACTGAAAAGGAGCTCATATACGGGACATGGCGGGGTACGCTGCAGGACGAAAACAGCCTGCCCGATGAATGGATTGGGATGCCGGGGGTTTTAGTGGGTAGGCCAGCCGCTTGGTGGCCAGGAGGGGTTGGATAAATCCCGACTGGGCGCTAGAGGCTGTGCAGTCCCACACTACGGGTGGACCCCGTGTGCGTAACGCATTTCCCCTGGCGCGGTGCTGAGGACGCGTTCCTCCAACCATGCCATAGCTCCGGCACTGAGCAACCTGCTTGGGACGGAGTGTGCACCGTAAAAAAAAAAACAGAAGCACAGAGGGCTGCAACCGCCGTCCAGAACTCGCTGACAAGGGCCGGGATCCCAGGATCCCACGGAGCGTAGACGGCTATGCAGCGATGTACGTAGCCGTGCCCGCTTGAGGTTGGAATCACGAGGTCGATAGCAAGGACACGACCTTGTAGGAGAGGGTCAACAGGGACCTGTTGGGCGTGGAAGGAGCGCTGTACACCCATCACTATACCCCACTTGCTTCCCCGCCCATTGCTGAGCGGACGCCCTGCAGACTCAAACTTGTGGTAAGGGGGTGCACGAATGCGGTCCTGTATTAGCATAGTTGATTTTGTTTCGGTAACCACCCATACATGAGGGTTGTGAGACATGATCATATCCGAGAGCGCGGCCTGCTTTACAACGTTCATAAGGCCGTTGGAATTAATTGTGAGCGCAGATATGGAAGGAGAAGAAGAAGCGGCGAGGACAGGAAAACAAGAAAGGAAACAGAAGAAGCAGCAAACTAAGGAGAACAGCGTGCGCGTGCGAGAGCAGTGAACAACAAAAAACGAAGAAGGAGGTGGCGCAGGAGGGGACGTCGCGGGGGCGCTGCGATGCGTGACCTCTTGAACCACGGGAGGCTCATTACTAAGCCGAGAGAAAGATGACCCATTAGGGGTGGAAAGAGAAACGAAGGCATTAGAAAAGCATACCTGCTCCTGCATTGCGTCCTCGACCGACGCAGTGGAGGACCGGCGCTGGAGCTGAGGTTGGGATGAGCCAGTGGTAGGAGGCGGAGGGGGTTGGGCCTGAGCAACCAGCCTGCTGGAGAGTGTGGTGAACAGCGTGTTATGGATGGAAGCGATTTCGGATTGAAGGTGGCGTTTCTGGGACGAGTATTGCTGAATATCCTCGTCGCATTGGCGAATGCTCTCGCGGTGGTAGTCAATGACGTGAGGAGGAAGATCGCGTTGAAGGAGGGCAGTGGTCGCGTTGATACGCTCCTGGCGAGCATCGGCGAGGCTGAGGCTGACGTCGAGGAGTTCGGGGCCCAGGGTCTGGGAGATAGCGAGCGCGGTCGAGTTAGCGTTGACGGTAGACATCTGGTCGTTCAAGTGCGTGATGGCGGCGGTATTCTGCTCGGATACGCGGAACAGCGTCGACATCACCTCCATACCCTGCTGACGGGTGTACTCGAACTCCTGCCGAAGTTGCGTAAACTCCGAGGAGGAAGAGGTCGCGGTGTTGAGCGGCTGGCGCGTGACGGAGAGACCCACACCGTTGAGGCCATAAAGAAGGCCTGGCTGCGGCACGGGTTTGATATGCTCAGTGACCGGGTTAGCGGCGAGGTACGCTTCAAGATCACAGTAACTGCCTGCAACGTGAACTGCGTGGTCCCAGGAAGGGAGGACTGCCGTATAAAGATCACCGTCGAGTTCCATGGCGCTGTGGACAACAGGGTCGGAGGGGTCGTCCCGAAAGAGATGGCGGATCCACCCGTCGAGAACAACCTTGGCCGAAAACCAGTCGCGGCAGCTCAGCAGCGCAACCTGGTAACCGTACGACGGGGTTACGTAGCGCGGCCGGCGGGCCTCATATTTGACGTGGTCGATCATGAAAGGGGCTGCGAGGATGGCATTAGTCTGAAGTTGAATGATGTCATTGGAAGGATCGAGAGGGCGACCGAGGAGTGCCGAACCTATGGAAGTGTAAGTGCGTGGACCTAGAACTCCGGAGTCACGGTCAAGTTGAAGTTGTCGCACGTCTACTGGGACCGTCCTCCTCTGATAGAGCGGTGACAGTTGTTCTCCCTCTCAGTATTCAATTATGTCGAAGAAATGTCTTTCTCGGCGTACATTCCAGAGTTCAAATGAGAAAGAGGTGAGGATACCTCTTACGACTCGCGTGTTCGCTCACGTACTAGGTTCCTGACCTGTAGAACTCCCGAATACCCTCTCTCAGGGAGGATACCGATCATACGAGGCGGAGGGGGGTTCTGGCCACTGGCCTTGATGCTATAACGGCTAAGTAAGATGTCTCTTTAGACACTGGATGTCGTGTGCTCGTTCTCATTGTTTTCTGCGTCCTCAAGAGATGTCGCTTATGGTGACCGGAACGTAGGAGCGGTCACCACGCCAACAATGTTCTCTCGCGCCGTATCGACACTCTCTGCCGAGCCTTTGAATATGGTTGCGCCAACGACGCCTCAATATTCAGGAGCCAATGTGCTAGCATTCAATACTGAGGGCTTGGATGGAGGATCGATAGATGACACCAATCGCCGACCTAGGTCCGCGAGTACGGGAAGCAAGAAGATCCAGTGGATCCAGCGCACCCTGCCGTCTGGACTCGTGATTGAAGTCGAAGCTACCAAATCTAACGGTCTATTGCCAACATTGATTGAGACTACTAACCAGCCTACCGTTCATGTGCGTGCTTGCGACAATAGTGTTTGATTGAGTGATTAATCTTCTTATCCACCAGAGTCCTATTCAAGCTATCGTCAAGACACCTAGCCCCGAACCACATCAGCAAAAGTGAAAAAATGTCCTGCTAGAGTGCGCCGTAAGGCAATCGTGACAGTGCTCAGACAATACCCGGATTTCACTGTGTTGGGGTGCAAACGAGAAGTGGACCAGACCACACCCGAAAACACCATGCAATCCCCAAATATATTGTGAGGATTGCGAGGATTGTGGGGATTGCACAGCAGTGCAATCTACGAAATTCCCGGGCATTAATTCATAAATAAGGCAAAGCCCGCACGCCTTCAGGACATTTTTGCACTTTTGCTGATGCACCCGAGTTGCACAGCGACATTCTCCCAGACGTATGGCTGACCGTCTATCACGAGCTATCGTGGCCGGATAAAGACGACGCCCTTATTCGCTCTCTCGTGAGTTCTATTTTCCGAGTGTGCCACGGCCCGTAAGCTGAGCATTGTGTCGTTATCTACAAAAGGTGTCGGACAGCGTGGCGGCCTGGTTTGAGTCCTTCGCTTCCAATGCCCTCACCGCCCTTGAGAAATTCTTGAAGAGTTCCACGGATGGCTATCCCAGCTTGCCAAAATGGTCAGAGATGTGTAAGGGGATGATGCGAGATTATCGTGTCTGCTCCGACCATCCGGGCGAGCTTGGCTCCTCTGTAGTACGCCTACTATTCTCATCCTCAGAACTGGAATTCTTACTCAACGTGATGTAGAATCGGAGCCTATTCAGTTCTATGTTTGTCCTTGCCGCACTTTCAGGTCATTTGCAGGCGATTCGCGGGGGAAAACTGATCGAGGGACTGGAATACCCATCTGACGAGGAGTTGGAATATCCCTTCGGGGCTATCGGCTTGGCTGCGGCTGTGGTACGAATCGTCTTTGTTGCCGTGCTGACACCGATGCTAATTGCGGGAAGCTAGGCATTCCGCGCCATGGGTCTATTCCGTGCACACTTGGTCGGCTATAGTGAACATGGGAATATTCATATTCTCGTCAAGCCACCGACTGGCGACACTGCAGAGTCTCATCTCCTGGACACTGCGTTTAGCAAGTACACTGCAGAGACAAGAACAAGGCGCCATTGTTCGTTAACTTGCAACCTACTTCGCCATGAATTGCGCGCTATCTTGTCGCAGGCGCATGAGTTGTTGCCATCAATTCCGACGACGAGTAGGACGGTGTGGCGTGGTGCGTGAGTCTAAGTTTCACCGTAGTGGCCTGACTTCCTAGTGTAGTCTCTAAGCGTACCTCGAGCTGTTGGATTATGTCGGGGGAGAGTTTCACTGATGCTGGTGGATTCCGTTAGCCTTGCTACCTTGACCCAGGTCGGTACGACTATTCCAACTTCAAAGACGATGTATCGACCCTAGTTCCTTGAACGTAGTTTCTTGGCCTCATCGTGCTTTTGTGTGGACACATTCAACGCGCTGGACGTATTGAGGGAGCTCAGTTGCTCCTCTGGCAAGGACACTAATAAGCACTGTGGACCACAGCAGGCACGGCGTGGAGACCGACTAGGCCAAAGTCCGAAGACTCCGATCCAAGAATTGACGACGACCATCGAATGGGAGATTCGAAACTAATGTTGGTCACTGCATCTGCTAGCAAATCGCTGCACTTGCAGTACACAAGTCGGTGTGAGGCTGTTGCGCACTTTAGGTAAACGGTTTACAGTATCTATCTAGCGCTCAGGGGCCAACAAGCTCACGTTGCAAAGTAACTGCCAGCAGTAAGGGCGCGCAGCTTTCTACCCTGAGTTACTAACCGCGGCCCCGTACTCCAAGCCGACTCGGACGCCCCATCTGGCATAGTACTCACCTCCCAACTGATGAGCGAAGTCACGGTCTCATTGTCCGGCTTGGCCTCTGGACATAATTCTGTATCGCCTCCGGACGCATATCGGCCGCTGTGCTTAAGTGCGGCTTGTCGCAAGGACGTTGCGATGAGCAATGGCAGCGTGGTCGACGGGTCGGCGTCGCAGGTAGGGGGGTCCTTGGACGTCAGTGCCGGCAGTCAAGTTCCAGACACCCCAAGACTCACTCCGCTCCTCGATTTTGACGACGGCGAGGATCCGGACGTCAATGGGTCAGATTTTGACGGTTTCGACTTCGAGGATCCCGGCTATCAGACTGCATCGTGGTCCAGGCTGGAGGCATCCAACTGTTGGTCGGGGTACTACATCGATGCGGATGCAATTGGAATGTCTATGTCGTCGTCGATGATCACCGCCCTGCCACCTCCGAGTCCCATGGTGAATAGGACAGTGCCCCCGCAATTTGGACCAACGATTCCCGAGTGAGACCTTCTTGCGCTAAACTGTCTAGTATTCCTTTTACTCATCTGGTCTCGTGTAGGCTGCTTGTTAGAGATGACATCCCGGCCCCGTTCCGCATGTGGGCGATGGAATCGCCAGAGGCTGTTCTCCTCGGGGACCGGCCCATTCCTAGCGCTCAATTTGCGGGGCGGTTCCCTGCAGTGTTCTTTCCGCCTTTCCTCCATCGCTTCTATCCCGACACATACTTTGCTTCGGCGGAGTGTTTCCCTTCTCGTTTCCAATCGACATATACCTCAGCAGTGCAGCAACGAATGCAGAATCTAGGTACGGTCCGGTCGCAAGGAAGCAACCGCGGCGTTAATTGGGTTGCTGATGCGCATGTGCTAGAGGTGATACTAGAGTCGCGGAAAACATCTGAAAAGTTAGGAGGATGCTTGATTTCGGTATGCCACTCAGTTCGATCTCTGCATGAGCAATGTCGCTGAGTCTAAGTTGCCTTGCCCGGGTGTGTAGTCCGATGAGTGCTCCGCGGCCGCCGCATCAGCAAAAGTGCCATTGCCTGGGGCGGCCCTGAGCTTCCCTGGGGAGCATCGCAGATGGCCTCAGGCCATATAAGGCTCTCAGGAAGCAGCTTCCTGATAGCCTGGGGCTTCTGAAGAGTCCTGAAACGACATCTCCAGGAACTCAGGAGCGCCCAGGCAAGTACGCTTTTGCTGATGCGGTCGGCTCGGCGACGAGCCGTCTAGAAACAATCCGTTGAGGACCAGTGCATGTGCATCTGACCTTCCTGGCGCAGTACATGAAGGGAATCGTTGGTATGGCAAGTTCATACCCACCGCTATTCAGTTCCTTGGTACGCGGCCGAGAAGTCCATGGCGCTTCTGCGCGCGCGACGTGCAGACTCTTCAGGACATATGGTTGGCTGTCTATGGTGAGACTGTTCCTTGGAAGATTGAACTCAACGATTGTGTCTACGCAGCAGTAGGTCTAGCCGTGTGGCTAACAGCAACAGCAAATTGCTCACCCGACCTCTTAGACTATGGCGATCGTTCATAAATGGCGCGACTGCATTGGGAATGCTGCACTGCGCGCGTTCGACTGCTTCTTTCAATCCAGGATTTTTGTAGACTTCGCTGCACGTTTTCGATTCTGTCAAGCGATCCTACGCGATAGTAGACTCTTCTACGAAACCTTCGACGCTCCTCATAAACAGGTGAGGTTGAAACCCTTCCCTCTGACTAAAGCACTCTTCTGATTTCGGTAGGGGTTGTTTCGCTCTTTGTTTGTGCGCGCGGCGCTCGCACAGCACATAACGTGGATCCGTGGCGCAATCCACATGCCGTCAATATATTCAAACAATGCCGCAAAGCACCCTTACGGAGCCATCGGTTTGTCTGCAGCTGCGGTAAGATACATGAGTCAATAGTTTGCCTTGTCTCATCGGGGTGTTTCAGGTATTTCGTGCCGCATCGCTCTTCAGCACAACTCAAATTCGATATTTGGATCACTCTACAACTACCATTTCGAAAAACCGCAGCTACAACGCTTGGGACAGCCATATTATTTTCAACGAAATCAACTACAGTGCCAAGGTTAAGCAGTACGCCATTGCTGCTAGCAGACTGGCAGCTTATGAAGTCGATAGCATAGTCCAGGCAGCCACTGTAGATTGAAGTATTACGATAGTATCCACTGGATTGAGGTGAACTTGAAGCAGGAGGAGCTCGGAGGATACGATCGATATTCTAGTAATGCCTGCACCAGTTGCTTCAAAACATTCCAATATCTCAGCATCCCATTGCTGCTCGTA
The DNA here is from genome assembly GCA_002900995.3 of Ganoderma boninense. Taxonomy (NCBI): domain Eukaryota; kingdom Fungi; phylum Basidiomycota; class Agaricomycetes; order Polyporales; family Polyporaceae; genus Ganoderma; species Ganoderma boninense. Next base: position 835,169 of record PJEW03000013.1, on the reverse strand, counting down.
TCACAATTGCTGCATTGCCCACTTTCTTGACACACACCTGCAGGACTTAACTTTTAAGAATGCCGACTCGGAGGACTCTAAGACTACACACGGAGGGGGGGGTCGGAAATGCCGGGCCGGTGCCCCCGAGCCGGGCTGCCAACACCGCTGGGCGCCAGAGTATCCCTCCACGTACCCTCCGTCTCCTTCCCCAGCTCCGTCCCGCGTCGCTGGCCTCCACAGAACATTTACCTTTGTCATCTGATAGCATTCTGGAGGAGGAATCATAATACGACTGATCCTCGACAATCATGGTGCGTTCTCAGCCAGTTCAAATCTCCAGATTTCCATGCCAACCGCCGGGGTCCCTCCAATCCGCTTCGTTTAGGGACAAGCCAGGTGCGCCTGGATTGGTTGATCCAATGCCGGGTGCGCTCAGCGCCACGATAGACACATACGGGTCCGGAGGAGGGTCTGAGCCGAGGTCTCTTACCCAACCCTCGCCGCTGCTGACAGCACTGCGCTCCTTGGTGTGTACGTCATCCACCTTTTTTGTTTTCGTTTGTCTCTTCCATTCTCGTTCTCGGCGGAAGCCATCATGAGACGACCCAGATGTGCCCAGTTCGGCTTGCCCGACGGGTACGGGTATCACACCCTTTGCTACCCTAGCCTCGCAGAGCTTAGCACTTATTTCGCCCTTCGCTCGTTCTTCAGATTGATTATCGTAGGCAGCCACGGGCAATTACAGAGTGCAGCTGCCGGAGGTTTTCTCGCACTGTTGACGAGCCGACAACCAATCAATGGCGACGAACAACACCACCCTGAGAGTCACAATTGCTGGCATCTGAATGTTACCTGTACGTACCTGCGCCACGTCATATCGTGCAGTTCCTCATTTTTTGCAGATCCAGGTTTGCTCAATGCTGTCGATGCTGAGAGAGCTAGGCTCAGAAAACCGATCGAGCTCAAGCATCCCGCGTGGTCCTATGAGGTATGTCGTGATGTACTTGCTGGAAACAAGGTTCACTGACTGGGTCTTTTCACCCTTGACACGTCAAGATTGTTGCCCTTCTCATTCTCGAGGGGGCAATGGTCTCCTAGATCCTGGCCGCAAATTCAGGCTGCTCTTGTCCCCGTTATGGTCCTCACGTGGAAGAAGCTGGGTGCGCCTGGGTTGGTTGATCCAATGCCGGGTGCGCGCAGTGCCACGATCAACATGACGGGTCCGGAGAACAGCCCGAGAGCGGAACCTCTTCCACTCTCGTGGACACGTATGCGGTGCGCAAGTCGTCAGGTCCTCGAGTCGCCGCTGTCGGCTGTGGTGCGTTCTTCTGTGAGTTGTTCTCTTTCTGCTCTTTCCCCTGCGTGACGGGATACGTCGGGGGACCAACCGAGTGTGCTTAGGTTGGCTTTACCTGAGTCAGGGTGTACCTCGCGCTGCATCTCTTGCTATCATGCGGACCTGAAACTCACAATCTCATCCATCTCGTTCTTCAGATCAACTGTAGTCCGCACTTGGCCGCTGCAACGCTGTGCAAACCAGGCGGGCGGGGACGCAGAGACTAGAGCTGCGATATTTGTTTCCATGGGGCGGACCCATCTTGGCAAGAATCTAAGGCAAGTTTCTCTGAGCAAGCAACGCGCCCTGTATACCACCCCTTGAGCTTGCTGACATCGCGGACCCAGACCCTTCTCGTTCTCTCTCCCTCCCGGGCAGACGGAGCATCCCCGCCATGCCGGATGAGGCAAGCGAGGAAGATGGTGTCCGACATAGGAGCGCGTCTTGGATTTCGCGCGGGCGCTGCACTCACCGCACTCGCCCAGCATTGTTCTGGATGTAGCCACTTGTTGCAGCAATGGCTCTTCCATCGCCATGGCCCTCCTCTTGCCGTGCGTGGAGTCGGACAACAGTGGAAACACTGCCGGCACGGAAGACTGCCTTTCTTCGATTCTCTACGTCGCGGCTTCGCTTCCTGCTGGTGCGCCGACATTCACGTGGTTTCACGGTGGATCGTTCACGTCCGGATCGGCCACTACGACTCAGTCCGTCACTACTATGATGCAATGTCCTTTGTCTGCCGTAAGTAATAGAACCACCCTAATTTTTTGCGTCCCAAATTGATCATGTCAATGTCATTAGGCCGGGTTTTTGCAGCCAGATGGCGCATTCAACCTCATAGTCAAAGGCGTGATAAACGCTCCGGCGTCCTTGCAGGAGCCACCATTGCGGGGCAGAGTGCAAACATGCTCGGGGGCGGTCTTGGCCGCTCCATCCGCGTCTTCAATGTTCCAGTCGGCGGTTCTCCAGTCCGATCCCATGGTATGCCGCTCCAAGTATTCATATCTTTGTTTCAATGCTGACGCCATTCAAGGACTTCGGGTTCCCTGGCACGCTGTGGGTTCGCCTGGAAGTCCTCGGCAACTTCACGATGAACTTGAACTGCAGCACTAGACCGAACTGACGGAGAACATCCCGCTCATGCATCAGCACCGCCAGGTGTCGCAGGGTGGCGTCGAGTACATCACATTAAACACTCCCAAGGCAGTCGCGTTTGCGGGAGAACAGCAGGGCGAGTTTAGATAGTGGATCATACAACTTCTCGTGTCGGTACCCGCGACGGTCGTCGTGGTTTTCCAGCTCGAAGTATTGTTGTTGAGCGCTCTTGGGCACGCATTGGTGGATGGGAGCAGTGCAGTGTTGGGTGGGTCATCTGTTCCGCTGTCCGTTCCGAGCTGAACTGACTTTGAGGATCCAGGCTTCTTGCGCTGTTTTCCGTGCTGGTCTTCGCTCGATAATGTCGCCCGCACACAAGCTACAGCGGTCGCTCAATATCGCCGCTGGCGCATTTCTCGCTGTCCTTCTCGCCGGTTTATGGGCAGCCTTCCCGTCCACACACGCACACGCTGCGCCGTTCCGCGTTCAATTCCAGCAGCCCGTCGAACTCTTCGCGAGCACATGGTCTCCTGGGCCTGTGATCCCAGGAATATCCTCCCGCCGCCGTGCCGCCGTCTCTGCCCGTTGTCTTTGTGGACACGACCCTCACCGGTTTCAAACACTACGTCGACTGCTACATGGTGCTAGTATCCCGTTCTCGGGGACTGTGAATGTGTCATGCGACTCCAGAGCCTCCGTCCGGATCTCATGACGTGCAAGTGGGCAACAGGTCTACTCCCCTCGCACAGCGGGAACAGCTCCATCGCCCCATACTCCGAGTCGGCAGCTGCGCGGAGTGTGTGGTGGCGGGACGTGGAGACGAACTGGCTGAACTCGACGCAGGCGCTGATCTCCGTGCGCAGCGAGAACACACGTGGCCCGTGGGTGCAAGCTGTACTTTGACCGGCCGATGAGCTATATCCACGTCTGCTCGAGCGGCAGGCATCTGGAGGGTGGAAAGCTAGAGGGCAGGTACGAGCGAGGTGTCCGCCAACGGCGTGAAGGAAGCGCAGCTGTGGAGCAGGACGTGGGGGGAAGACGTTTGAAGTCGAAGTCGGCTGGGAGCCGGAGTTGAAGGCGGAGTACGGGGTCAGGCATGCGGAGTACGGGGTAGGGCGATGCTGGACATGGAGGGAAGGAAGGAGAACGACAGGAGGAAAGCGCGGAGACTCGGCGGGCGCTGCATGCGAGTGGGCCAAGTGCGCGAGCAGGGCACAGACCAAGACGATCCCCGCCTTCGAGGAGGTTCTTGCCGCTGTGGGCGCTGCCGACGAATGGACACCTCCTGCCTGGACTCCCTGTCTCCGGACTAGATTATGTCCGCACAGACAGACTTCATCGACGCTGCGTCGACTTTGCTGCTGGTTCTTCGGAGCCCATCCAGCCCGTGCGCGACCATGTCTGCTGGTGAACGTCCGTCAGCCCTGTTCTGGTTCCGTTCGACTGGACTGATAGATTGTCTAGGGGTTGAAGGACATATTCACTCCTCCTAGCTCCGTCGACTAACTTTGGTCCGTCAACGAAGTCAAGTCATGTCTCGATTCGCGGAATTACCAAGGGTATGCCAGCATCCATCGCGTACCTGGCGACTCTGGTGAGTCTCCTTGCCATATGAGCTGGATCATGCACACTGCACTGACACGAGGCTTCGGTCCCCTTCGCTATAAGCACCCGGGCGAAGTACATCATACGTTCTTCGTTGACGTCACCGTAAAACTAAGTATTGAATCAGTCAGGTGTTCCCCAACTACATCGCCAGGTCCTACGCTCCGATTGCCAATAGCCCCCGACAACGTTGATGCAGGTTCGGAACGCTCGGGGGACCAACGGCACCAACAGCGGATAGTAGTTCCTCTTGCGTTCGCTTCTTGTTGAGTTCGCTTCGCGTTCGTTTTACGTTCGTTTCCCTCAGCGCTGGGGGCGAAGATCCAGTTTGTATGTAGGGTTAAGGAAATGCTGTTTCTGGCACGAATCCTGTCTCCGCGGGGACGTGATCCGGACCTCGAATCGAGTATGAAACATTCTATGGTACTGTGCGCGGTAGTCGAGGAGGTGGTTTCGGCTTGCCTTGACACTAGCATTTTGATACGGTTGACGTTGAGAGAACCTGCGCCCACATCCGCCCTCAGACTTTCGACAGATCGCGTAGATCTGAATCGTCTTCCCAGTATCAATGTCACAACGCATCTTCTTGTCGGGGTGCACAGTGTGTCTCAGCGCCGTGCCCTCGAACCCTGGGGAGGGAATCCGGAAAGCTGCTCCGCGACATCGGTCTTGCATCCCCACTGTGTCCTGTCGATCTCTCCACGAGTCGCCTAATGGCTGCGCTTCCTTCCAACGGAACCTAGTCGAATTTCCTCCATCTGTTGAGCATTCTCGTCGCCCTCCACCCGGCGCGCTGTGTCTCGCCGTCTTCCTTCACCTAGCGCCTTGCCATCGACTTCGACGTCTCCACTCGCCTGACCTCTCTCGCCGTCGTCTACCCGGCGCGCTACCTTCGAGCTCGACTCCTCCGCTCGTCCGACGACCCCTCTCTCGCACCTCTGTCCTTCTGACACCCCTTTACTCGTCGCTGTCGCAATTGTCCGGTGCAGCGGAAAGACGCGCTGCGACACCCGCTACATCAGGGAGGTCAATGCCAAGAAATCTATTCTCTGCCCCTGTGCCGGCCCGTCCCTTCTATTGCCACCTCGCAGCGGGCCTCGAAAAGCCGACTTTTTACTGTCTCAAGCATCGTGATAAGATGATTGCCTATAACGGTGAATATACGTTGACTGTCCTTTCAGACTACATCTTTTCCAACCTGGAGAAACACACCCGGGTTCTCTTGCGCGAACGGATGTGCACACTGCCTAAGAACCGCGATAAGGCGGGCTATATCTACAGACTTCTGCTTGAAGGTATCTGTATTTCCCTCATCTTTTCTCGTTTTCCGCTCATGCCCTCTAGATCCGACCAATAAAGACCTTGCACGCATCAAAGTCGGTCGCACAAACACAATGAATCGCCGCATGGCCGAACATCTACACACCTGCCCATCATCGTCGGTTACTATCCGAGACTTCTCGGCGCAACTCAGGAGGAACTTACCCTCGCCAGAGTCAAGCTCGGCATAAAGGTTCCTTTCGCTGAGATGCTGGTAGATCTCGTGCATTTGGAGTTGGCCGACATCGCCGCCAACGCGCTCCCCTCTGGTGATATCGTACCCGGCAGATGCTTGGGCGTGAATAGACAAAAGCCGACCTGCAAAGGTTGTGAGTTCGCTAATATGCCATTATGGCCCTGACGACGCTCTTACGTCCTTTCAAAGGTGGTCGCGACCATGACGAGATATTAATGCTGGTGCGACGAATGGTCCAAGTAGGTCTCGATTTTTGGGGGGAAAGAGGCGCTGATTCTCCTTCTATATGACCGGGGACCAGTACACGAAGTGCGGACGCCGTCTTCCCTCCAAGCCAACCACGCACACACTCCCCAATGTATCGTGCAGTCGACTGGTCATACCCTCAAAACAAAAGTAAGTTCCCTTTGCGTTAAATCGTTAGTGTAATGTCAGTTAAATGTCCCGCTGCAGTCCGTGGCCGCTCCCCTGTTGCGCGTTCGAGGCTTTCAACGCTCGCCACTCTAATGGAGGTATCCCCACCGACGATACGAAGCTCTGAGGGTGCAGACGAGGTCGATGCAGAAACCTCTAGCCAGAGTGGGTATGACAGGGAACTTGGTTCTGTCCACTCACAGCTTCCTGTCGCTCTCAACTGGCCGTCGGGAGACATCACCAATAGCAACCCGGACAGGCTTCCCCGCCGTTGGAAATCCAGCACCAACCTTCGCTATCGCGCTCCCACTCCACGACCGCACCGTTCCACCCGGGTAGTTGAGAAGACTAGCCATCGCCATCTGACACGCAGTAGCTCCACCAACGGTCATCACCTTCCAATTCAGGATCCACCTCCCGAGACGGGGGACGAGGCAGACGAGAGTCCAAGTATCTACAGTGACGGCGTTCGTTCACCATCCCCAGCCAACATACGTACCATCTGTCCTGGCTGTAGAAGACGCGAGGCCCGCTGTTGACAATGATCCTCTCCTTGTGAGTGCATTCCGGGTACCCAACTGATCTAGTTTCTGAGTGGTCCGTTGATTAGTAACGGGCGATCGGCGCGCTATCGCCTCTACCGAAGAGCCCGCTCATGATTTGAGTGTCGTTTTAATCGGCGATGTTTGCGAAATCAAGCTGTGGTGAGTACGTGCCCATGCGTTACATCGTTGTCATCGTCAATTCCTGCATTCTTAGCACGAGGTTCCGCACGCGTCTCAACATTACGCAAATGAAGACCAGTGCCTGACGGATGCGCTCGTGTCCCAATTTGGGGGAATCGAAAAAGCCTCTTCGTGTGTCGTCAGTGGCCTCTCTTTAAATGCTCTCACCTGCCACCTCCTTTCCCCCCTGCACCCCATCCTGTCACTTGCTCTCGTATTGCTGGTATTTAATGCGTACTCCTACTGAAGTATCACTGTCCAATTACCTTACCAGTCATTGTGAGTTCGTGGTCATCCCTCGGTCTCTGGCTGAGTTGTCGTCCCTGGAATGTGTGCGGCACGGACGTTATAGGTCATGAAGTTGGAAAAGAATTGGCGGAGAGAACGATCATGCAAATTGTCTAGTAACGACATCTGGATTTCATGTCGGAGCCTGCAGTCTAGGGACAGCAGCACGGGATGAAAGAACTGCGTGGTACGTACTTGGAAGCCGAAGCTCGAACCACGGGAGTGGCCGGGTTGGAATCCGAGTCGCTCCCCGGCATGTGCGGTGCGTGTCAATAAGCGCGCGGCAGCATCTCTTCCCCGTTAAGTTACCAACCCAGCATCCCCAATTCGCCCCCATCTTGTCGCTGTATCTGCCCATGAGCACTGAGCTGCACTCGTTCATCTCTGGACTGTGTCGTTATTACCAGCCAATTTACATGGCTCTGTACGTACTTGTGTCCGCTTTTGCGTTGAGAGGTCGCTGCTAACGTTGTCAAAGGTGCAACGACGTGGTTGCGGTCCAGAAACATCGCTTGGTGGATCCAGAAGTGGCGGTGGGGGCCTGACAGACGAGAGCTATTGTTACTCCTGAGGCGTGGACGTTGGGAGGTATGTGACTAGGTCTTCCTTGGACGCACTTGGCCACTTATTTTCGATGGCAGCGATTATGATCATTGTATATTCTAGTGTGCCGGGTGGGGGTCGCGGTGTGAGATGGAAAGGCCTCTGCCTATGCTAGGACCACCGCAGATGCCGAGTCAACGTCTTGCGTCGGTGTCTGTTATGTGCTGTTGTGGGGCGAGCTGGTCCGGCGGCTTCGTGAGTCCGCTGCCGAGACCTCAGGCTAGCATGCGCAACGCTGACGAGCGCCGTGCGCCTTTCCAGGGCCCTCACGACGACGCACGAGGAGACTTGGAGCTTGTGCCAGACAGGCTCGAGGCCTCCGCCATCAAGCTCCCCGCTGCAAAGATCGCCGGCGGAGCGACCCTCGACTGACGACAGGTGCGAACACACCGAGGATGACTCTGGCCAGAGGCCGCGATGAGCTGGAATCAAGACGAGCGAAGGGAGAGGTGTCTGGGTTGGTCTACCCAACACAGGGCCCGCGCAGCACCACGAGAGACGTACACCTTCCCAGCATACGAAACGCAAATTGCTACGTTGGCATCGCCGTCCCACGCTGTAGACTCTAGGGATTCATTGGTGCGTACCTGGTTCATTTTCTTACGCTCTTCGGTTTCTGGATCCATTGCGCGACGAGCCGAGTGTGGACGGGTTGGTTTATCCACCACCGGGTCCGCGCCGCACCTTCCACCATCCCACTCAGAACGTAGCTCACACCGCGTTCCCTAGATCGACTTCGATAAGTTTCCACGGCCACGCGAGGGGCGGAAATCCTTGTCAGCCCTGCGTCACCATTCAGATCTAGGAGAAAAGTGGACCGATAGGCCACCTTGGCGACTGGAGCTGTGAAGCGTGAGGGGGAGAAGGATGGTGGGCTCTGTCTGCCGACCTCGACGACAAGCCTTCTCCTTCCTCTCGTTCCCGAGTCCGCCCACGTCCGGGACTTCCTCTCCTCCCATCCCTAGGCCTCGCTATCGTACAACTTCAGTCATCGCCGTTGCATGTATCTGGGCCACGGCGAAGACGCCGTTCTCCGGCACCTCGAGCGCAACTACACCAGTCCAAGGCTCAGCCTTACGATCGGGTTCAGATTTTGGCAATATTGTCTCCAGCAAGGATATCGGTGTCGACATTGGCAATTTCATCATCTCAGCGACTCGAAGTGTTTCCGCCATCTAGCACGAACTGAACCACGATCTCTCTTCGCTCGGACGTCTGCTCAAGGGCGATTCCTCCCTCAAGAGTCCTCGGCCGCATCCTCGGATAGTCCTGACACTTGAGGGGCCGACGCGAAGCCCTTCAGGCGGGTCGCGCTCCACAACCGCGGCTCCCTGTTGTGCAGATCACGCATACGACCGCACGCGATCCAGACGCTGCTCTGATAGCTACTCCACAATTCTTGCTGCGTGCGATATCGACACACGGCCTGGTGGCTATGGCGGCGTGGAACTGGTTGTCGCCGGCAATCCATGGTACTAGTAGCCTGAAGACGTCGCCAGCTTGCCTGGCAACAGAAACGGCGTCTCGTCATCGACTGGCACGCGAGGGACGAGGGCCCGATGAGCCAGATCATGAGGCATGAGGGTGTTGCGCCATCTATGTGATGAATGTTGTAAGTAACAGGGTGGTCATGATGAAGTGCAGAGCTAACTCCGTGTCATAGCGACCGCGTCATCGTTCCCGACATGTCGGAGCAGAGCAGTTGTGTGCCAAACGGGGAGACCAGGGAACAGTCGACGCTGTCTCGTCGCTCTCGCGAAGGATCTTGAGCTTGCGTTATCTAGTGAGTGCAGCGGAGGCTAGCGGCACGTTCAAGTAGCTGATCACTTGCTTCAGGTGGCATGCTGTCTCTTCCGGTTTGTGCCCGAAGCCAAATCTGTTATTGTAGACTGTAAGCCGCGAAATTCCGTCTCCGGGAAGCTTTCCTGACGTAAGACCCCCCTCTCACAAGGTTCTACGGTCTGCCCGTGTTACTGTCATCAAATGTGGAACAGACATGGTCGAGCTCGTACCGCCGAGGGCCAGACTGGGAAGGGTGACGAGGCCCGAGCGTGAGAAGCTCGAGGAACATGACCAGTCCGAGAAGCAGAAGAAGCAGTGCAGGGACACGTCTGACGTTCTATCGGGAAGGCGGGGAAGCGTGGAGACGGACGAAAGGCAAGACCAGCAGGACGACGACAACCAAGGCCAGTGCGAGTGCGAGTCTGAGGTTGTGGACATGGAGAAGGGTGGGAGGACTACGAGTTTGATTCCAGATCCGACTCAGACTCGGACTCGGACTCGGCCTCGGACTCGGACTCGGACTGCGCCTCGGGACCAGAGGTCGAGGGGAGCGGGCGCTGCAGCTGTCCAGCCATGCCCATCCTTCGCTGCCGAAGGAGCGTCCGTACGATGCAGGATTGGGAACACGTTTTGATCACTGAGTCTACACGTTGGTCTCCTCTCGGACTACAGTAATTTTTGATATTCAAACGTGCCATGGGCAGTTTTCCACGTGGCGTTCTCCAGGAAGATTTCAGACGGCGGTGGTGTTCGCAGCGTTCAACGATGCTGCCGCTACCCGACGATGTTTTCCCATTTCACCAGTATTTCATCCCGCCCATACGTTTCTCACCCACTTATACGAAGTCCGGGAAGGTGATGTACGCATTGCATGAGGGCTGACCATTCGCAGCGACATCTGCGGAATCACTCCCTCAGAGCACGACGTACCTTCTGTCAACTTTCAATCCAGTTGAAGAGAACCATGATCTCCTCCACCGCCCAATGGCCTTCCCGTAGTCTCCCGGTCTGCGTCTTGATCGGCGCTGCCGTCGCCCAGCGGAGGCCATCGAGTGGGCGGATGTGTGACTCAGCGCGACGCCGTGCGTCACCGCTGGCAGCGAGGAAAGGAGCAGGTCGCGGGACTCCTATCCCGCAAGTCTTGCTCCTCCCACGTCCGGTGAGCACGCTTCGTCACGATTCCAGCTCACCCTCAAGCTGATGCTTCATCACGCGCAGATCCCCTCGAGCTGAAGCCATCGCAATATTATCCACCGCTTCCTCAGGCCTCAGGCATCGCTGCTCATTTGCGTGTGGTAAGGGGCATCCGTCCAATATACGATTACTTTCATTCATTTACCTCCTACAGTCGTACTCCTCATTGTATCGTAGTTTCCGCGCAACGCACCCTACCCACCCATGTACTTTACATAGCCTACCTGTTCCGCTCGGAATGTATCCCTTCTTTGGGGTTGGCAGCAGGATGGCGGCGCACTGAGCACTCGGTTTCGGCGCTCAAACGACAAGTCCATGGACACCTAGGGAGGCTCAAGCGCTCAATATTCGCTCAATCATATGCATGACATTCACTTGCCTGTCTTGATCGTCCTCGACCTGAGTTGCTCTATCTCTCAGTTCTCAGCCAATCTACTGGATGCTTGTGCAGAAAGATAACCCTCTGGGAAGTCTGTCTTGCGATGAACCCTTCGCCCCACCCCTCGCTTGCAGGGCGGTGTCTGTATTCTGCTGCAGCCGTTCCTCCCCGTCTCCCGTTTGTTTCCCCCTCCCACGGGTACCATGGCGCGGTCTCCTCCTGAAGAACACTTCCCCAAACGCGGTTGACGGCAGAGGCAATTCCTATTTGGACACCCCCCACGGAATGGACGGTACGGTCATTCCTGTACTTATCTGGTTGCTCATGTCTGCTGACACGTTGCACGCCCAACCAGCCGAATTATCAGCAGCATTTCGCTGCAGATGCAATACACTTAGAATTACCTGGACTGCAGCCAAAGCTACTCGCGCACTCGGAGCCGCGGTGCGACATGCAGCCCTCCGGCAAGGAGATGTTAGAGCTGAGCTCTCTCAGGAGTCCTATCGCCAGTACGTTCGTGTCCTCCAGCGTCCGGTGGTGCTCTCGTGGTTTGATTTATGCTACAGAGACGTTGCGAAGGTTATTGAAACACTGGTTGGACGACAAGGGAGGGCACTGGCTGCATATCTTGCAGGTGAGTAGCCATTTGCACGCACGAAGCCCTCGTTCGCGTTCAGTTCGTCGTCCATGTCCGCTTCATTTGGTGTCACCTCCATCTGCCTCCGTCCCCCCCTTTCACCCGCAAACGTGCGTATTCTTATGCTGACAGGCACCACAGTCGTCTGTCCTACTCGACCACCGCCACTCGCCTTTAGATTATCATCATCTAGCGTGAGGACAGCATCTACGCGATCGAGGCACTCTACGGGTTCTAGTACGTGAATGACCACTGCTGCAACCAGAGTGTGAACGCCCGCTAAATAAAGGGCAATCCCCTTGGCAGACACCATCTCGTGTAGGAGCGCATTATTCACGTGTGAATGAACGATCGCACGGTCGGGCGGCCGTCGACCTACGAGTACGACGGTAATAATGATGCTGGCCTCAACGGTGTACACTCGAAGCGTGACACGAGGTGCGTAAGTCAGCGATTTACAATTGAAAAACGGTACTCACCGATGCTTTCCGGCTCAAGGGGGTTGATCCCTTCCTCTTGGAACTTAACCCTGGCGCGTTTACGTCTGAGGAAGATGTCGAATGGTTTCAGGACGATTCCCAATTCGTTCATCAGATGCACCGACTGGCCTCGCGACACATCCCGCCCTCACGCAGTGTCCAATCACAGCCCTGTATGTCGTCCACTCCCAGTGCACCACTGAGCATGTTGCCTTCACGATTCTTCCCCTTCATCCTTAGCTTCTCACCCCATGCGATGTTTTGAACGAGGGCTCCGACTTCAAAGCCAATGGACGGGGCCAACTTCCATAGGCCAACCAACTGGAACATGCCACGCACTCACAGTACTCCAGAACAGTGGCATGGCTAGGATCACGCGTCGGCGCTCTGTGGACGACTAGTGGTCCTGGAGACGCTCCGTTGGAACCATCCCCGCCCAGGCTGGAGCATCACACACCTTGTTGACTTGACCTGCGAAAGGGAGGGGCGGGAGGACAAGGATGGTCCATTACAGCGGTTTGCAAAACGATAGACGTCCTCCGAAAAAACTCGTTCAGGTCGGCTAGCTTGCCGACGCTGATGCCACCTCCAGAAGCTCGGCATAATCCGTGCCGAGGAAGGCCGAGGAGCATAGCAGCGAGAGCGCGACGCGTCGCGCCATCCGCGCGAGTGGACCTTCCACCTTTGCAGGTGGATTGGTGTGGTGCGCGAGTGTCAAAAATGCGATAGTTTGCCATAGCGCAACTATTTCTACTCTACACGCAGTGATAGCAGTGTCGCGCGAGCCGCCAGTCTTGCGTCGCTCCTCCTCGGCGTCGAGCCTCGCGCGCGAGGGAGACCCCGCTCCATGAGGCGCCATGGCCTGAAGAAGACAGCTTCTGGGCGTCTCGGGGTCTTCCCAGCGTCGGCTACGTAGCCGACCTCGACGAGTTTTTTTCGAACGCGACTATCGTTCTGCAAACAGCTGTAAAGTGTCCAGGAATTGCCGCTGTCAAATACGACCCATCTTCCCGAAAGCTGCCAGCGACCTTCCCGAAAGCTGCCAGCGACCTTCCCGAAAGCTGCCAGCGACCTGGAAGGCTCATTTCCCCTTTTCGAACAGAGCTGGGTTTATTCCAGGCTACGATCGAGCTCGTGCAGCGTGTCCCTCATTGTTTCGCCTATAATGTTCGATGCATTGACTTAAGTACTTGCAAGCTATATGAATGGCTACTTTGACAAGGCGGAGTTACAAGACCCTGCGATAAGTAGATCGGCGAAGATAGCCGGACTGTTCGGGAAACTACACAGCGTACTGATACAAAATCTTGTTCAACCTACCAAACGCGGGCAGAAGCGGTCTCTGCAATTAGCGAGAGTCTTTTCGCCGGTCAACGTGCCTTGACGTCCTTTGACGTCCTTATAAAGGTGTCACCGAATCTGAAGACTAACAATG
>PJEW03000013.1:800522-821599 GCA_002900995.3 Ganoderma boninense | reverse complement strand
CATTCGCCTCCTGCTTCAAGGACACCCAGAGGTGAAGCCGTTCGTGCACACCATCGTCCTCACGCTGGTCGCTTTCGGGCCTTCGCCCGTGTGCCCCCCTCCCGAGTATCTCTTCCATCGAGTGCGTCAACCAGTTGCAACTTGAAGAGCGGGAACATGAGGATAGGGACAAGGAAGACGAGGACCACCATGAGGTCGATGACTCCCCAAACGTTCCCGACTATATGCGCCCCCAGCCTGGTGCTCGGGCCCCAGCACAACGCCGTCTCGTCGTTCCCCACACTCTTCTCGTCTCGAAGCCAGTCTCCTCGCTCTCTGTCTCAGCTTTCCTTCCTTCCTGACGCTCCTGTCGCCCATTGTTCACAAGTATCATATCGTTGAAGGGACTTTCTGTGAGTGGCCGTCTGTTGTTCTTGGCCTGGTTGTTCAAGCTGAACTATTCCCATTTCGTTCTCCTTCTGGGCGTGCGAGCTTGCAAGCCACTCACCGATGAAATGGTGATGGCATCGTGACGGCACAGCGCAGCGAAGGTGAGTGCCGATACGTGGATTTATTCGAAACCAAACTGATCATCCGTTGCCGTCCGTCCAGCTCTCGACTCCTCCGCATCTCCCCGCTGCCGCACCATGACGGCGTCTAGGCTGTCCTCGTCTCCCCGGACAGCAAATGGGCGGCGTCTGCATCCCTACACTCTATCGTCGTCCTCTGGGCTGCCGCCACCAGCGCAGTAGTCCAGTGAGGGACCCCAGACAGCCTCACAGCTGCATCAGGAAAAACCTCCATCGCTAAAGAGAGATCAATTAGAATAACTGGGCACTAAACGGGACTAACTGAGATTATTGGCAGTAGACCTTTACCTCTCAGCAAGCTACAAGTCTCATGGTCGTATCCAATGCCATATAACATTTGAGTGTTTAATGCGAGGCTGGAAAAGGACTGGAGCAAGTCCTGCTCGAAGCGAGCCGTCAGCAACATTCCCTGAAGTCCACTTGAGCCTGCCCTAAACACGGGCGTCAATGCACAGTCGTCATTCCCGGGTCCTCCCGCTTCGCAGCTGTTCGTCTCTTGTCTCCGTCCTCCATCCACTCCGAGCCTTTCTTGATGCTGCTGTAGCCTGTCGGGCTGCTCTGTCATAGCCTGAATTGTTTCTCTGGTTTATTGGTTTAACTTGGGGGACTCTGGTCTTTGGTCTTGTCCTACGTAGTCTGGCTTTGGAGGCTCGGTGGCTCCGAGGCCTTGTCGCTCGGGTGGGCACTGGCATGGTGAGTACATGACCAACTGCTCCGGTATGTGGCGCGATTCGCTTCGGTCATGCCTGTCGATGCTGACTATGATTGCTGTCAGGGATTCTGACGCCGTTGTCGAGCACGACGTAGGGTGTTACCCCAATGACGTGTCGGAACCGGCGGCCGCTCACTTTCTCTGGACGGCCCCCTTTCTTTCCACGAGCTGGTATGTTTCTCTGTACAAGCTTTCCATAATCCTCGCGCTCATCCTCGAGCCTGAAGATTAGATACCTTTCATCAACAGCAAGTCGGGTCTGCACCTCCCATTATCACCGTTCAGCTCAGACTCGGTGCGACCAAGTGGCGCAGTGCTCCCAGGTGTGTACATCTCGTTGTTTCCGTGCATAATGCTTCCTCGTGGGTGTGAGTGGTCTCCTCCCCTCTCTTGAGTGTCAATAGTCTGATGAATGTCTTCCAGGCTCTTCACGGCGGTGTTATACAGATAGAAGTAGTAGTAGATCTATGATTGTATTGTTACTACATAGTCTTGCCATTAATTCAAATATTGTTTACTCCTCCCAATCTTTTGTGTGAACAGCATTGATCGGTTGTAATCCCTGGTATAGGGGAATATCGACACTTTTTAGGGCCATAATTATGTCTCCTTTATCTCTTCCAAAAGCCGGACCTTGATCATTAGACTAATCGAATAATTTCCCTCAAGTATGTCTTATGATCACTCATTATAACTCATTAGCGATGGAGGTTTTCCCTGATGTGTGAGCTTGCTCACATTCTCGTGTCACAGCCGATACCTCGTTTCAGGCTTCAGGCAGCGTTGATAGAAAGCCCGCGGTTCCTGACCTCAGTCGCACTCGGGGCCGCATACAACCTCACGTTTGCGCTCGAGGGGAACATCGGTCGTCTTCGCATGCACGTGGTCTCAGGATGGCGACGCGATCGTGGCCGGACCGGAGGATGGCACTGCGCAGCTCTGGGATGCACATACCATGCCTTTACGTTATCGCCGGCGGGCATTCGTCCAGTTCAAGTGCAGCGTGGGCTTGATCGCGTTCTCCGCGGACGGACCACGACCTCGAGTGCGGCTCGCATCGCGGCGATCGTCAGCATCACATCAGGTTCGCTACATCTGTCCCTCTGGCACTCAACCTTCGGACGATCCCGACGAGGGTTACGACAGCGGAGACGTTTGTTCGGGGGGCTTGTAAACGTCACGTCATATGCGCGACACCATTGTCGTCTTCGACCCGACCAGCGGAAGCGCGCACCTCGCGACCGCACGCTGGGACTCCTGTTCCGGCATTAACACTAGCGACACGAAGACAGCGAAGCGTACTCGCGCACACGGGCGGCCTCGCACGTGTGAGCGGCGTCTCCTTCTCTACCGACGGGATGCTCGTCCTCGGAGTGTTGACAGCGAGTCCAAGGACCGTAGTGTACGTCTGAGAGGCATCAGCGGGCATCGAGCGCTTCGAGCTCACTAAAGGCGCAGATGCCTTGCTGAGAGCTCGGTTCTCCCCCTGCAGGCAGTATGCTACGTTGGGAGACGTGGACTGGACGGTACGCGTGTGGAGGAGCGGCGAGGGGTCGTGTGGTGGCTTTGGCTGGGCACGGTGCAGTGGTCGAGCACTTCGCGTCTGTCCGCGTCTGTCCGAATGAAGGACTCCGGTTTTACTATAGGCTAGGCTAGAGAGATGGGTCGATCATCATCCCGACAGATGTAAGATATCGTTCCTGCAGAAGAGCGGGAGCAGGAGGCTGCGAGAGACACGTTGCATGTTGTTACATAGCTTGAATGTACTTTTGCGTACGTCTCGTTAGCCACGTGTGGGTGCGCTCGGGGCAGGAGAGGCTGCGTACAAGGACAGCTGCATGAGAACATGGACGATATGCTCTGTAAGTAATGTTCTGAGCCTACGCCGCGGCAGGAAACCTGCCCACCGCGGCGCCGTATGCGTGCATCGACCGAATAGGACGAGGTCCGAGTGTACTGGACCCTTGAGGACAACGTACTTAGAGTCTGTCATCCTGAAGCACGGCTTCAAGCCCGTCAGATGGCATCTTGAAGTCCCCTTCCGGAACCTCAGCAACATCCGCGGAGGAGTATCCGCACTCAGGAATCTCGAGCTCCAATGGGAGTGAGAGATCCTGAGGTCTGTCTGACTCGCAGAGGACGAACAACTGGTGGCGTCTCTCCACGGTCCATGTTTGCACTTGCGAGAAGAAGCCAAGTTCGGGCTGCTTAATGTACGTGATCGGATAGTATTGATCATGTGGCGGCGCATGATCTATCTTGCCCTTAGCAGTGGGCGCAGCCGTCTTTGGATGCCCCTAACAACGCCAAACATATGTAAGTTTCTCAGTCACCCGGGCGCGGAGCGACATGCTCGTCTCCGAGTCTGGTACGTCTCACGGTACTCGTGTTCGCAGTAAGAAATATATTGATGTCTCCGGGGCTGGGTGGCTGAATATACACCATGGTCGCGCCGCCACAGCAGGGCTCACCAGGCGAGTCAGTCCACATCGTCCGGCAGGCAATCTCCTTGCGCAGTGCTTGAGATCCGGGCCTGTACGCTCGTACGCCCATCCCAGCTTGGTTGACCCCTACTCAGCCACGTCCTTGAGCCGGGGCAGGCAATTCGTCTCTCGTCCGCTCAAGACAGAGTGCCAGCTGGAACTGGATGGGATGCGAGAGGGTCAGTCCAACCGGCCAGTGAGAGACTCACATTCACATGTGAAGGGACCTGAGCTTGGCGGACGGCTTGAGAATACCGCAATGGCCGGCCGCAAGGTAGACATCGAGTGACGGCATCGATTGGCGTCGGCTGCCGGAGGTGTACATCAGGTCGAGGACGGGTTCTGGCTCGTGGCTGAACGTAGTAGTCGGCACAAGGCGGAGGCCGTCTACTCTTTGCCTCGGATATGCTGTCCATCCGATAGATTGCGTGTCAGCATTCCACGATTGATTGACGTACCGCCGCTTCTCTGCATCTCCGGGTAGGAGAACCAGATTCAGGGAGCACGAGGTGCCGAATTGATGTAGATCCGCTGGAGGTTTATGGGCAGGTAACAAGGAGCGTTGGAGAGGGCCACCGCCCGAACGGCTACTGTCACCTCGCGGGGCTTATGCTTTCGGCCCCCGGACAAGGTTTTGAACGTCATCGAGATAGTCGCGACTCCTCAGGTCTCGGCTCTCTCGACTTGAACCGCCTCCCTGGCCACGATGAACCGTATATATGCTATCTGCGTACAACAGTACTTCATTCGAGTCGTCTTCCCAGTCAGGTACCAGGCGGTTTCGGCGCGCGCACTTGTCACTTGAAATAAAGCGCGAATGGCAGCGACTCCTTCAGCCTCGGCGGAGAAGACTGACGGTATCCGACGCGAAGCTAAATTTAAACGATGGTAAAAAATTGTTAGCAGGGAGTCTGCACCATGGCTGAGGAGTTATTCCTGATCCAACTGCTGTACGCACCCGAAGTCCAGTATTTCCTCGTGTCCAGCTGCTCTGAGTTCGACGGTGGTCGTTTCAGATTCGCCCGAGCCTCCTTCGTCACGTCAGAAACGTTTTTGGTAGATGGATCTATGGCCGATCGCCTACGACGTCGCCTCTCCTGCCGCGCCCGCTGCTATAATGCAGGATCGCTCGCCGCCGCTGCAGCGTAAGCTCTGCTCTCGCCGTTTCCCAAATCGCGTAGTAGCTGGCTATCCGGGTAGTAGCACCGTGGCTGAGCAGTCGGTGTTCCGCCTCGAGACATTCGGGACGCAGGACGTGCGCCTGGCAGGATCGCACATGGAGAGCCAGCTTTGGTGCCCACGTTGGTCGAACTATAATGAAATCGCACGATATCCTATCTCGACGAGACTGGGCGTGGGCGTGTTCGTCGTGGAGGTGAACAGCAGGAGTCTGTGAATGCAGCTTAGAGTGCGTCTGGAAGCACTGAGTTCGAGTGATCGTTATCGCGAGCACTTACTGGGGCGACACTCACATCGCACCATGTTCCCTTGCCCACGGCATCTGCAGCTCCCTCCGTACCGATATCAAGACCCGTATGTCTCCATATTCGTGGCGGAGATACGCCTTCCAGACAACCACGTTGTGTTGAACCGACGGCGGGTGTCCAGTGGTATGGCGACCCCGTGCCACGACATTCACGCCCGCCGCGCTGTTCGACGCCGAACGGGCCGCATACATCTTGGTTTCCACCACGCTTCATTTGAAACAAATACCCCACCGGGTTCCTCATACATTGCGAGCGCCGGTTGGCATGTTCGGGATTCGTTCGACTTCCACCAAAGCTTTGCGAGACCGGGTACGTTCGTCCGGTAGGTGAATGCGGACTGTATGCATGTATGTTAAAGCGTGTTCCGAGGAACCAGCCTGGGGCTCGACTCCTCAATCGAGTAATGCACAACTTACTTATGTAGCGCCACCAGGTCGCGTCGTAAGTCCCTGCCTACGGCTCTGACAGCCGTCCCTCTTGTCTTTGATGTTCGCACGTGTCCGCATCAAAGGCAAGGATGTGCATTTCAGGCAACCATGCAGTGATGGCGCGGTCGCGGGTGGCCGGCGGTGCAGCACCTGGGGAATGCGCCCTCTCATCAACGCCTGAGATCTGCGCCGTTTGATGGCGAACCAGCATCGAACATCTTTGGCCTGCTCCTTTGTGTACGTGCGAGGGCCTGAACAATGTGTGTCAGTCGATGACCATCCATAACAGCATGAGTTACAGACTTGGAATATCAGGTTCACTGTACAGCATCGACGTCACCGACGTCCTAACGTATTCACCCGGCCGCAGGAAGGCAAAGGCGAAACGTGCCTACACGCATCGTTCCGCGGGTATATGTTGATTGCTGGCCTGCGAGAGGGACTTTGCGCGTGCAGGGAATGGTGCTCGTGTTCGCGTCCTGTCAGCTCAAATTGCATGCAGCCAACAGGGTTTGCGATGCTGTCTCCCGAGAGCGCGAGACGGAAGTTCCGGGACGTCGAAGCATCGCAAGGTCGAGCAGTGCTAACGACCCGGGCCACGCACTTCAGCAATGGATTGTTGGATCGCGCGTGACATCGACGCCGGGGTTGCTGATACTCGGTGCTCTGGGCCGGGCATTCCAGTGATATCGACGCAATGGCGTCAGCACCAGACTATGAGAGAGAGCATGATAGTAGGCCTTACCGGATAGCAGTGGGCCAGACCAGTGTCTGACCAGGGACTCGGGAGTGGGACAATCGATTAGTCAGGTCAAGTGGCGTAGCTCTTAGGGGTGCGATCGGGGAGAACTGAGAACTGATGTAATAGAACCGACTACGCTATGACAAATAGCTCAGGTAAGCTAGGATAAAGTAGGTACCTCGCCGGCCCAATAGGAGCGTGAGAAGATGATGGACTAGGGAAGAGTAGTGTGTTATGGAATTTAGAGAAGGTGCGCAAGATGAGGGGGAACACTTAATGGAGACGGAAGGTGAGAGGGGAATGGAGAGAGCGTACGCTTGTATGAGCCCCATATGCGAGCTACGAGCCGGATCGATGCTGAATGCCACAACGCCGCAATGCGAGAGAGGAGACGTCGCGTGGAAAGTTCTGCCCCTTGTGTGACCGCAACGGCAGGTAGAGGTGGTACCGTGCCGAGGAAATAATGTGATAGTGTTTGCGGCCAGACATGGGCGTCGTCGGAGAAAAGGCTGCGCGCGATGTGTAGGAGTACCTCCGATGGGAGTGGGGTTTTAGCTGCTTGTAGCAGCACGGACGTATCACGAACAACGGCGTCTTTAGCCTCGTCTCGAACGGCGGCGAAATGGGGGCATTCCACGAAGAGGTGATGTGGCGTCTCCAGGATGTCGCAGCCGAAATGGCATGCAGGGGGTACATCTCCAAAGCGGCGATAACGGGTGAAGGCATCGTCCAGTTGTGAGGAACGCACATAGAGTTGTACAAGGGCCGAGTAGGCTGAGGATGCACGGGTGTAGGGGTGGGGCGGGGCTGGGTGGTTATCATAGAGAGATCGAAATAAGACGGCGTTGGGACGGGCGGAGGTGTCCGAGACATGGACATGCGTGGCAAGATCACGAAGAACGGAAGGGATTGATGAGGGGAAGATATAACCTTGAGAGGGAACATGCAATACAAAGGTGGGGAATGAGAAAGTAGGTAAAGGGAGGGATAGGCAGGGTGGATGAGGGGCATGCGAGGACGAGGCGAGGTGGTCCACCAGGCGGTTTGCGAGGGCAGAAGGAGTGTTGTCGGAAGTGTGTGCTTGCGTATAGGTGGGAATGGGAGGGTTGGGAGTGCGACGGAATATGTCGAGGAGCCATTGATACAAAGGCAAGGCGGGATTGAGGGGAGGGGAAGTGGGCGTGGAGGCAGAAGGTGCGGAGTAAGTTTCGAGGAAGCGGACGGAGTTGAGGTGATCGGTGTAAAGAGGAGGACAGTCGGGTGGAACAGTGACCGGTTCGTGAAGGTGAAGGAGGGCAGCGACGACGAGCCCAAAGACTTCACCATGGAGGCTGGAGGTGTAGGCTTCAGTCGGGGAGAGAGCGAGAACAACCGCTGAGTGAGGTGTTGCCGCGGCGAAGGTGACATGGTGGTCGGGGGAGGCTATCGCAGAGGCGTCACTGGCGAGCATGCGCGGTTGCAGGTGCCCAGCGAGTGGCGATAACCTAGCAGCAGCGAGGATGGCCGCCTCTGTCATGGTTTGACGAATCATGGGAGGGAGGGCCAGTTGCCAGCGGGTATCGGATGTGACACGAGTGGTGAGCTCACCACCAGATCTCCCGGATCTCCCGGTTCCTACAAACCCACGAGTGGCGGTTTGGCCACCAGAACTCCCAATACCCTGTATGAGTCCTGCGGTGGAGTCAACGAGCATTGATAAAGTGAGGGTGTGGAGCCAGTTGCGAACGGTGGGCCAGTCGTGCCGTGCTGAATAAGATTGCAGGATGCTGGGGACTTGTGGCGAAGGACGAAGGCGAGGAGGTAGAAGAGAGGGTTGCGACCATGCGGCGACCTGAGAGAGGTGGGTGACGTGGGCACGTTCGAAGTTGGTGATGGTCAGGGAGGAGGGGCTGTCGGGGGTAGATGGGAGGATGTGAACGAGATGGCGCAGGGCAACATCGCCCGAAAAGAGATAGGACTGATCAGAACAACGAACGGAAATGGCGAAGTGACGGAGGACATCAAGAGCAATAATCCAAGAGGTGGGTAGGACATGGGAAGAGCGAACGAAGGAGCGCGTGGTAGCACCCTCGAGAGGGCTGCGGCAGTGATTGAGGAGACAGGTCCAGTCCGCAAGCGTGATGCGTGCCATGGTCTGGAATGTGGGGACATGGTGGTTGAGATCACGCACCAAGCCAGCGACTGCGGCGACATCATTAAGATGGGAGATGGAAGGAAAATCAAACCCTAAGTGTGAGAGCGGCAGGAAGAGGAGGGCAGAATGGAAACGAAAAGGGAACCGAAAATAGTCATGGATGCGGGCGGCAAGTAAATGATCAAGATTCTCTGCATGAGCACGGGTGACGGGTTGGTACGACAAATAGGGCCGGATTTTCGACATGAGACATTGAATAAGGATCCGGCGCACTGCAGTGAAGGGAAGACGTGTGTGCAGGGAGGGAAAGGTGAAGTCAGATATAAGGGTGCGGATGCGATGGTATTGTGCTTCAGGATCATTGGTCTGGACACGAAGAAACTGGCAATGCCGGTCGGTGACGGCCACCGAATGAAGTACGGATTGTGAGGAATCCGGATCACGAAGATTTACGGATGGCATGAGCAGAGAGGCCGGTACAGGTCCCGCATGCAGAACAGCAAGGAGTGACTTAGGCCAGCTTGTTTCCCAGCCGTAGGCCGCCTGGAATCGCTCAAGATGAAGGCCTGCTGTACGAGAGGCCTCGAGAGAGGGAGCTAAAAGGACGGAGTCATCCATGGCCTCCACAAATTGAGTACGCAGCGAGAGACGATCATCTGGGGTGTGCGGAAGGCCGCGCGAACCATGATGGGTCTGGAAAATGAGGCGCTGCTCCGGGGCGAGGATGTCATGAAGCCAATGGTTGGCCATGCTCGTGGTGAGTGTGGACTTTAAGGGGGAGAAGGGTCCGCCCTGCTGCGTGACTCCAGATACTGTAAATGATGGCGTGAAACCGTGCACGGTCTTTACTTTATATGGCACTTCGCTCTGTGCTGAACGATCCAGCTCTATCAGTGAAAGGGGGAGACCGTATGCGTGAACGGCATCGTAGAACCCTTCAGGTTCCAGTCGGTCGAACCCTTTCCGCTGATCGCGGCGTAAGAGATAGAGCGGTTGGTTACGTCGATGTGCGTAAGCCTCAACTTGGGACAGAAAGGACGTAAGATCGCGAGCCTGGACGCCGGGCTGGGTAGCAATTTGCGTCTGCGGGAGGATCTGTTGAGCCGTGAGATACCAAGACAGGAGATGGTTAAGCCAGGCAAAAGGAAGATTTTTGAGGAGGTTGGAGCATGAAATACCCCGGTAGTTAGCCAAGTCCGTGCGCGGTCCTCGCTTGAAGATTGTGGAGAGTGCGGCAGGCTTAACACAGTCGGGGAAGTGGGAGTCGGTGATTTCGTAGTTGACAAGATCGAGCACGAGGGACAAACTAGAATCACTGAGGGAGCGGACACACCACTTCTCCCATAGGTCAGGCCCCGGTGCAGGTCGTGGATTGCCCTTTCGTAGCAGAAAGCGCAGGTCCTGCAGGGTAAGAGGCTGGGGCCAGGAGAAGGGACGATCCGCCACACGAGCACGTATTGCCCGAACCGAGGGGGTATCCATCCACGGCTTAGCAGATGGGGCTCGGGAGGTTCGGTGGAACAGCTCAGTGAAGTAGTTAACCGTTTGTGCCTTAATCTCATCGGGTCCTGTAAGAAATATAGACGGATTAGTAGGTGACTGGATAGCGGCCGGAGGCTCATCGCTGTCGTGCCACATCTGGTTTCCACTGTTGTATTACAATACCCCATTACTGTGGTGCAAACTCTATGCCTATGATGGCCATATTGTATTTTGTCATGCCGGTGGCCCATTGTTGTTTGTTACAACCAGGGCCAGTTGTTGTTTGATCTGGGAGCACTGATAACTGATTAGAGAGGTAATCTAATCCTAGATAAGGACGACTTTTTGATCTCCTGGCTTATCAGTAATCTCTGTTACTGATCTAATCTGCAATCCGCTTTAGGGCGCTTTTTTGATCTTTTGGCTAATCAAGCTGTGCTGGGTTGATCTAATCTAATGCACCTTTGATCAGGTCGATCTAATGGGCGCTTTTGGGCGCTTTTTTGATGATCTGGCTTCCTCAAATGGCAATTGGGGGCTGGGGGCAGGTGGGGCACCAGGATGGGGTACCTCCTAGGTCCATTGTGGGCCCAATACTATAGCTATTGACTTGATTCTTTTTGCAGCATGTACATATAGATAGGGAGCATCCAGTCGACCAAACAGCGAAGCAATACACCTACTACAGCTGTTTATATAGCCCATACAGTGGTGGGGAGGAGAAGGTGCTGTATCTTGGGCATTTCTTGGGCATTCCCCTTCGTTGTCTTTGCATATAGTAGGCATTAGTAGTGGTATATTGGGTACATGGTTTGTTTGAGGCAGCAGTGCCTAGTACTATTTATGGGGAGCCTGCACTATTCAGCCCCTAGGCACTTTGCAGGCCAATATCTTGGGGGCCAGTGGTGCTATTACCAAGCCCTTGGTACCGTTAGAAAGGCCTGATTTAGGGCTTTCTAACGATATATCATACACCCAAATCCATGCACTTTCACTGACCCTCTCCTCCTCCCTCCCCCCACATTGATCCCCTTATACCACAGCCCCACATGGTCGGATTGCCTTGAAACTTTATACACATGTTATGCTATATTCCTGGCATATATGTACCAACTTGCAGCCTGTGAACACCCCTGCTCCTTCCGATATTCTATTTCTGCCATAGCACAATACTTGCATACTGTTTCCTCCATATCTTCCTACCCCCTTGGCTAAATCACAGGATCTCTTTTGTTCTATGTTTGTGTACTGTACCACTATCCAGATCGTCCCTCATATTCCTTATCAGAGCACTAGATCTCTTATGGTATTCTTATCAGTGTTTGCACACTAATACCCCCACTGTAATAGATCAGGAAAATAACATACAGATCAGATACCACCATTGGATAGAGGTCAATTACCGCTTTCCAACACATTTTAGATCATGAGATTTGGCCAAGAAATGAGGGAGATACGGGAGGAAGAGTGGTTGAAGGGTACTTTGGAGGGTTGGA
Source organism: Ganoderma boninense (assembly GCA_002900995.3). NCBI lineage: Eukaryota > Fungi > Basidiomycota > Agaricomycetes > Polyporales > Polyporaceae > Ganoderma > Ganoderma boninense. The sequence goes on along the minus strand of PJEW03000013.1, from coordinate 810,066 downwards.
ACAGAGCTGTGCACCGAAATTCCGAAGGCACACCTCCTGTCCAATGCCTCCAAAAGTGCCTCCAGTACTCTTCCTCCCGTATCTCCCTCATTTCTTGGCCAAATCTCATGATCTAAAATGTGTTGGAAAGCGGTAATTGACCTCTATCCAATGGTGGTATCTGATCTGTATGTTATTTTCCTGATCTATTACAGTGGGGGTATTAGTGTGCAAACACTGATAAGAATACCATAAGAGATCTAGTGCTCTGATAAGGAATATGAGGGACGATCTGGATAGTGGTACAGTACACAAACATAGAACAAAAGAGATCCTGTGATTTGGCCAAGGGGGTATGAAGATATGGAGGAAACAGTATGCAAGTATTGTGCTATGGCAGAAATAGAATATCGGAAGGAGCAGGGGTGTTCACAGGCTGCAAGTTGGTACATATATGCCAGGAATATAGCATAACATGTGTATAAAGTTTCAAGGCAATCCGACCATGTGGGGCTGTGGTATAAGGGGATCAATGTGGGGGGAGGGAGGAGGAGAGGGTCAGTGAAAGTGCATGGATTTGGGTGTATGATATATCGTTAGAAAGCCCTAAATCAGGCCTTTCTAACGGTACCAAGGGCTTGGTAATAGCACCACTGGCCCCCAAGATATTGGCCTGCAAAGTGCCTAGGGGCTGAATAGTGCAGGCTCCCCATAAATAGTACTAGGCACTGCTGCCTCAAACAAACCATGTACCCAATATACCACTACTAATGCCTACTATATGCAAAAACAACGAAGGGGAATGCCCAAGAAATGCCCAAGATACAGCACCTTCTCCTCCCCACCATTGTATGGGCTATATAAACAGCTGTAGTAGGTGTATTGCTTCGCTGTTTGGTCGACTGGATGCTCCCTATCTATATGTACATGCTGCAAAAAGAATCAAGTCAATAGCTATAGTATTGGGCCCACAATGGACCTAGGAGGTACCCCATCCTGGTGCCCCACCTGCCCCCAGCCCCCAATTGCCATTTGAGGAAGCCAGATCATCAAAAAAGCGCCCAAAAGCGCCCATTAGATCGACCTGATCAAAGGTGCATTAGATTAGATCAACCCAGCACAGCTTGATTAGCCAAAAGATCAAAAAAGCGCCCTAAAGCGGATTGCAGATTAGATCAGTAACAGAGATTACTGATAAGCCAGGAGATCAAAAAGTCGTCCTTATCTAGGATTAGATTACCTCTCTAATCAGTTATCAGTGCTCCCAGATCAAACAACAACTGGCCCTGGTTGTAACAAACAACAATGGGCCACCGGCATGACAAAATACAATATGGCCATCATAGGCATAGAGTTTGCACCACAGTAATGGGGTATTGTAATACAACAGTGAAACCAGATGTGGTCGTGCGCATGCACAAACAACCGTTTGCTGGAGCCGCCCATAAGGACAGCATCGATCCGTGCGCGTGACGATCGAGTTGCGCGGCGCTGGAGCTCGTTGGATTCGGTGCGGTACCGCAAGCGTTGTAGTGTTCGGCGAAGAGAAATGAGGTGATCCAAAAACGTTGAAGAGTGATCGGGATGCCACGAGGGGGGTGCGTGGGGAAGGGAGTGAAAGTGTTGCAAATACGGAGTTGTCCAGCTATAACGGCTCACAAGACGAGGGAGGTAGCCTTGTCGGATAGCGCCAATGAGCTGGTTTACGTGGCGGATCTCAAGAAGTATGCCCCGAATGGTTGCATTAGTTGGCCGCGCAGGACGGGGGGGTGGGGTCTGGGGTAAGTCAAAGGTGTCAGTGCCGCAAGATCGTAGAATTTTTGTGAGCGTGTGATATCGAGCGGTGAAGGAAGCGTCGTCTGTGACCGGGTGTTCAGTAAGATGCTCCGCAGTCACCGCCGCATCTACGCGATCTGCAAAAAGTTTGAATCTGGTGGTTTCCGTCTTTTTGGGGTACCGAAAGCGAGGAGGGTACACAGGGGGAGAGAAGGAAGGCGAGGGTTGCGGGGATTGCTCTTGAAGGTGGGTGGGCGCTGACAAGGTAATGTGAGCAAGTACCGGTCGATGATCTGTAGCCGGTATGAAGTCTCGGGGCACGGAACATGTGGCCGTGAGTGTGCCTCGGCGGGACACAGCAATGCGGTCGATGATTGATTGGCCCTGGCCAGAAAATGCGCGGCAGGTGTAGGATGTGCGAGCATCAGCATCTTGCTGCGTTTGCCAGACGTCATACCCATCAGCTGCATTAAGGCAGGAGCGGTAGGCGTTGCGCTTGGTCGGGTTTGGCTCAGCGCGGGATAGGGACTCTGATGGAGACAGGGTGACATTGCAGTCTCCTATGAGGGCCCATGAGTGGGGAGCGGAGGCGCAGAGCGCCGCAACGGCGTTTCAAAACTCGTTGACCTGGGCCGGGATCCCAGGATCCCACGGGGCGTAGACCGCGACGAAGCGATGCACGTAACCGTGACCACGCGAAGTCGGGACTACAAGGTCGACAGCTAGGACGCGCCCTTGAAGAAGGGGATCGACAGGTACCTGTTGGGCGTGGAAGGACCGCTGTACACCCATCACTATACCCTACTTGCTTCCCCGCCCATTGCTGAGCGGACGCCCTGCAGACTCAAACTTGTGGTAAGGGGGTGCACGAATGCGGTCCTGTATTAGCATAGTTGATTTTGTTTCGGTAACCACCCATACATGAGGGTTGTGAGACATGATCATATCCGAGAGCTTGGCCTGCTTTACAACGTTCATGAGGCCGTTGGAATTAATTGTGAGCGCAGATATGGAAGGAGAAGAAGAAGCGACGAGGACAGGAAAACAGGAAAGGAAACAGAAGAAACAGCAAACTAGGGAGAACAGCGTGCGCGTGCGAGAATAATGTACAACAAAAAACGAAGAAGGAGGTGGCACAGGAGGGGACGTCGCGGGGGCGCTGCGAGGCGTGACCTCTTGAACCACAGGAGGCTCATTGCTAAGCCGAGAGAAAGACGACCCATTAGGGGTGGAAAGAGAAACAAAAACATTAGAAAAGCATACCTGCTCCTGCATTGCGTCCTCGACCGACGCAGTGGAGGACCGGCGCTGGAGCTGAGGTTGGGATGAGCCAGCGGTAGGAGGCGGAGGGGGTTGGGCCTGAGCAACCAGTCTGCTGGAGAGTGTGGCCGACAGCGTGTTATGGATGGATGCGATTTCGGACTGGAGGTGGCGTTTCTGGGACGAGTATTGCTGAATGTCCTCGTCGCATTGGCGAATGCTCTCGCGGTGGTAGTCAATGACGTGTGGAGGAAGATCGCGTTGAAGGAGGGCAGTGGTCGCGTTGATACGCTCCCGGCGAGCATCGGCGAGGCTGAGGCTGACGTCGAGGAGCTCGGTGCCCAGGGTCTGGGAGATAGCGAGCGCGGTCGAGTTAGCGTTGACGGTGGACATTTGGTCGTTCAAGTGCGTGATGGCGGCCGTATTCTGCTCGGATACGCGGAACAGCGTCGACATCACCTCCACGCCCTGCTGACGGGTGTACTCGAACTCCTGCCGGAGTTGCGTAAACTCCGAGGAAGAAGAGGTCGCAGTGTTGAGCGGTTGGCGCGTGACGGAGAGACCCACACCGTTGAGGCCATAAAGAAGGCCTGGCTGTGGCACGGGTTTGATATGCTCAGTGACCGGGTTAGCGGCGAGGTACGCTTCGAGATCGCGGTAGCTGCCTGCAACGTGGACTGCGTGGTCCCAGGAAGGGAGGACTGCCGTATAAAGATCGCCATCGAGTTCCATAGCGCTGTAGACAACAGGATCGGAGGGGTCGTCCTGAAAGAGATGGCGGATCCATCCGTCGAGAACAACCTTGGCCGAAACCCAGTCGCGACAGCTCAGCAGCGCAACCTGGTAACCGTACGACGGGGTTACGTAGCGCGGCCGGCGGGCCTCATATTTGACGTGGTCGATCATGAAAGGGGCCGCGAGGATGGCGTCGACGTGGGTGGGCTCAAAGAAGTCGAAATTAACGCGCCAAGGTCCGAGTGGCTTGGAGACGTAGTTCTGGTAAAAGGCGTACCGCTTTCCGTTAAACCAGTCTCCCAATTTCTTCTTCATACCCTCCGCGTGGCTCTTGCTGTCTGCCGAGAAGAACACGCGGCGGGTACGGTCGGGGCCAGACTGAGTTCTCCATTGGGCCCGTAAGGACTGATTGGTGTCGAGTAGAGTTCTCCTAAGGCCTTGGAGAAGGTCCGCTCTTGGCTGCGGCACCCGATCCTGGCTGAGGGAGAGGTAGACGTAGTCCATGCAGTGCTGGGTGTCCGCTGTACGAATTGCCACGGCGTCGAAGACCGCATCTCGAGCCGCATCGCGGCCAGGGCTGTACTTGAGGTCGTGGAGGATGCGACGCATGTGGTCGGCAGCGGAACGAGGCGTTTCGTGTTCCAAGCCGTTGACCGTGAGCTCCATTCCTTCGCAGACGACTGGAGCCTGGTCCTCGGAGGGTGGAGGCGAGGAGGAGCGCTCGATGTCGAAGAGAATCGGACGAGCGGGGGCAGATGGGAGGGGGGGCGGCATGGCGGAATAGGGGTTAATAGTCGGTGAGATTTGAGCCAGTAAGATTTCGGGTCGACGGTAAGGATGGCAGAAAAGGATGGCCAAAGTCTAAAGCATGACTGAGAACAAGGGAAAGGAAGAGGGTAGGAACGGCGGTGGTGGTGGTGGTGGTGGTGGTGGTGGTGGTGGTGGTGGTGGTGGTGAGAAGCAACGAAGGGAAGCCAAGCGTTAGCGTAGAGTTCAGTGCAGCGAGACAGGATGGGGGATAGCTTGCTTGGAAGCAACTCCCGAGCATCTGCAGTCGATGCAGAGTGCCGAGTTCGCGACGGAGGGTCTGGAGATGGTCGCCGAACTGTGGTTGAAACCCCGGACCCGGCATTGCCTAGGCCATCAGTGCCATGTACGATTTCGTAGCGCATTCTTCCAGCTGGATAGGAGCTGGCTGAGGGTGAACACCATGGCGTCCGCGCAGGGCAAGGCCATGATTGCAGACGAACGAGGAGGCTGCATGTCGAGACCTGGAAAGCGAGGCCGAGTGCGGAGTTCTCCAGCGAGTCTGGGGTTAGTGGGCGAAATTCTGTGGGAGTTGGCTGAGCGCAGGCGTGCACAAATCTAAGCCTGGGACGTACGGCGATCGACGCTGGACATTCACGATATCACTCGCAAGAAGGCAGAAAACAGAAGAACAGAGACGCCGTTGCGAAGATCGCAACGGATAGAGCTTGCTGTCGCTTGTTTGTTCCCCGTGGCGCAGGCTTTGCAGTTGAGCTTGCTGGAGACTCGAGCTCCAGAATGACTTGTCTTGCTTTCTGAGTCTCGACTCGGACTCTGTGCTCATCGTCTCAGGAGCATCGCCGTCATCTCTGTCTCTGTCGTCCCGTCGTCTCTTGCAGCTCGTTTTTCCCCAAACATGGCGCACCAGCTCAACGTCAAGGGCACCGACTCCGCTACAGCGCGTATCCTCGGGTCAAGAGCCGGTGGGTCCCTTTTCATGGCCTGATTTGACTGGTTTCCCAACCTGACGAGCGCGGTGCGGTTGCAGTGGGAAGATGTCGCTGAGCCGCTGGTGTGCGACCCGGTCGACACCATCGCGAAGCGGCTGATGAGCAGCAAGTCCAAAGTCCGTCCTCTCTACATTGCAGCTCGCTGGCATCAGACAGAGCAGGCGTCGCAGGTTCGTTCGCTCTTTCCCCTGTCTTGCGCATCGGCTTTCAAGTCTCCTCATAAAACGTCTCCTCGATCATCTCCCAGGAGCTTGGGGAAGCGCCGCTTGTCCGCAAGCCGCTGCCGCTCTTCCCGGGGCTGAGGTATCCGGCGGGATACAAGATCACGCAGCGGATGTATAGGTATGGCGGATGGGAAGCCCCGGTTCACGGATAATCTGGGGAGGAACTACACGGAGAGCTTCGCGAGCGCGCTCGGAGAGCGGAAGGGCAAGATGATTATGCAGGCGACCGCGGGCTGGTACGTCGTATTCGCACTCGTTCCAGGGGTGCTGGGCTGACGCATTGCGCGGTCTGACTTGGATCAGCAAAATCGTGAGTGTCTCGCATAACGTGCTGCGTTTGTTTTCTTCGCTGCCGTATCTAATTTCGTCGCCGGCGCAGGTCCTGCTCCTGCTGGACGCATTCAAGATACATCGCCAGGCGAACCCTGAGGCCTGAACTCTCGGTATCCAGGCCTGCTCTAGCGACTTGTTGCTTCAAATCTCCATTTCCTTGGTTCCCAGCTCGTCGGCTCGCTTTCTCGGATATCTGGGTGTCGGGTTCTTGCTTGACCTTCTTGTCCACTTCTCTTGGTTCCCAGGTTGCTCAATCCTGAGATATTCACAAGTGCGCCTCCATCATTATTTGATCTTCCATCTCCTGAGCAGGTATCTTCCCCTCCGTCCTTCACACCGCAAGACATGCGCCCTGGTAAATCTCATGATCAGCCCCGATGCGCACGCAACGTTTCTGAACGTCGTTCCCTCCGAGCCGTCGTACCCGTGCCGCCGTTACCCGCTCCGGGGCGATACATGAGAGGCTCGAGCCTCAGACCATCCCGTCCGCTGCCCGCGTCCACAATCTCAGCCACTGCGATCCCTTTGTTCTGGGTGCACGACATGACCCTAGACCGCTTCTTGGACGATAGGACTGCATTCCCGTCGTAGCAGGCGAGGCCCCTCGTGGAACAAGACCATGGCTGGCCGTCCTGTGCAACCGCGTGTCGTACGGTCTTAGAAGGGGACGCACACCCGTCACGCAACGGGGTGATCGTGAACCTTCCTCGGAGCATTAGGCGGAGGTTGGAGCGCGAACCTCGAGTACATCTTTTGCGGAGCCTCGGGCACATGGAATGAGATGGCTTCGACCCTCACTGAACTGCAGAGCGTACGATGCAGGACTGTGTTATTTGGAGCCACCCGCGCGCAGCTGAAAGGTGCGGAACACTCATTGCCGGCAATCCTTCCCAGGCCGCCAGAGCAGGACACACCAGGACGTAGCCTCCCCGACGAAACGAGAACGACAGAGAACCGCATAGGCCGCAGGAGCTCGACTCCCTCTCGCGAGAACGGACGGGAACCGGGAAGCCCGCTCCCAACTCAGACTATTTGTTTCGCCTGCCTACCTCCGAGCTAGGATGATGCCTCTCGACAGGGTATGGTCTACGTTGTCATACACGTCTGGATAGTACACTTTATGCCCATCTCGTCCTACTCTGTCGACACCGCGTTGTGTTTCGCTTCGTATTCTGACACCCTCGTGCCTTCCACAGCGAGCATGCTGGACGACCAAGGCTTTGGACGCAAGTCCCAGTCTCCAGGTTCCGCTCGTCTTATCTCCCTTGCAGTGCCAGCGTCCGAGTCTGGGTCACGGTCTGGGACCAAACGAGAGTACCCTTGACTGCCGAGCTGGTGCCCCAAACGTCGTCGAATGTGGGTGTATGCGCTGTCTTGTCGCGTCTGTCCAGGCATCTGATTACGCTGGTCGTATTCCATCGTGAGCAGCATGTATTCCCTGGCCGATCTCTCATACCTACGACCTCAGTATCGATCGGCGACCTTCAGCTTGTCGGACTCGTCGACCGTCCTGGCCTGATCCCAAGGAGACCGCCACCATCGCCTAGCCGTATGCGATATTCCTCCAATGTCAGGCAGTTCTGTCGCTGGGAGTGGCGGTCATCCGCCGACTCGTGGATGCCCATCCTGTAGACTTTGCAGTGGAGTGGCATGCTGCAATCTAGCGGTTGTTTCCGCTCGCATGGCACTTGATGAGCAGATGCGAAGACTTTCTTCGACATACGCAGCTCGCTTGGCACAACCAGAGGCCGGAGTGCTCCATCCCATTGGCCTAGCCCTTGCCACGGCATTATCTTCCCTTCTGCGAACGCTAGCGCAGTGCGTTGCTCTGTTGACGTCGCATGAACACATTGTTGCCTACTTCGCAGCCTCAGCCTTGTGCCAGTCTCTTTGCTAGACCTTCCCTGAGCCATCACGCGGGTTCCTCCGTCGGAAAGACTTCCTTGGGTAACGCTTCTCTTTCGTCACGCCGTCTGTTCGCTCCTTCGCTGTACCCATGTGGAGTTCATGCTGCATCGAATGTTCATGGTTGACATGTATGGACGATTCGACTAATAAGTCGGCTCGGGGCCGATTTCCCAGGGATGCCTTCAATTATTTACCTTTTTTTATTCAGCCGACCAGCAGCCACTCCGATTGGCGTCGGAGACCCTGGTTAGTGGGAAAGTCGCTCGCAGGGAAGGAGCTGGCCCGCGTGTGGTCACGGTCGCTGTCTCTGACTCCTCTCCTACACTCCATTGCCGCAGGCCACGCCACCCTTTGCCCCACAACTTACCATGGCCAGCGCGGTGAGATACCTAGCTAAACAGTGAATCACTCAGTTGCTTATACCGGCGTGTCATGATGTGCCTCCCCCCCAGACGAACGCGGCGTCAGCATACATTTGCGATGGTTGCTATCGTAGCTTCATGGCGAGCGGGAATTTGGCGACCCATAGAAATTGTTGCGATGATTTGGCAGTGAAGTCGAAGGGTATCTTGGACAATATGGGCGTCGCAATGCTGGCCCGGCGCAAGAGGAACCTGGCGTCTCTATTGGAGGACTCCACTGAATCTCGTACGCAACTAGACCTCGCGCCAGCCTCGCCGCTCTCCATGTCCGCCATCTCCCCGACGAGTTCTTCCCATGCGCCCCCTCCTGCTCCCCCGCTCCTCCTGCTCCCCCCGCTCCTCCTGCTCCCTCCGATACTCTACCATCCTCCCCCCCTAGTGTGACTCCTGATCCCTTCGGTGCCCCCCCTTCCCTTGTTGATGACGATGCTCGACCTCAACGACAGAACATACGTCTTCCAGAGCGTTATAGGGACAACGCTGCACTGCCGTGGCGACCGAAACCGCGGAAGCACGTTGACGCACTTCCAGAGCCCCTCATACCGACGTCATCTGATCCGGACCCACGCCCTTCGAGCTCTTCTCATATGCCTGAGGCGAACAAGGAAGTGATGTCTCAGTCGCAGCAGCCCGTCGAGATTTTGCCAGCCAAGACGAAACGAAATGTTTTTGGCCTTTTCCGAGAGTACCGAACCGGCTCTTTTCCCGAACATGACCCTGAGGCTGCAGTTGATCGCGAGCTGCTGTTGGAACCTGTCAACCATCCTTCAGCTGATTCACTGCCCGAAGGCACGCTGACTCTAACTCAAGACCCTCCTGATGCGCTGCCAACATCACGTCCACTGGATTCCCCAGAATTCCGTTCCGACAACGCTTCCACGACCAATCCGGCGTCGGACGAGACTAGCCTCGTTTCAGACCTGTCGCCCTTCCACCCCTATCCCAACTGGACATCCTTCCGCCTCGGGCAATGGTACTGGACTGGTTCTGCGAAGAAGTCAGAGTCGACCTTCAAAGAGCTGCTCGAGATCCTTACCGACACCAGGTTCCGTGCAGACGACCTTGTGGGGATTAACTGGAGGTCGATCAACCAGAAGCTCCTCGAGGGTGAGACTCGCCCGTCTAGCTTGGAAAGCTCCAATACTCTTCC